>CAWVNZ010000807.1:0-143590 GCA_963930735.1 Dioctria linearis
TAAAAAACAAAAAATACAAAGTAAGCAAAAAATAAGAAAAACGAAAAGTTTTAGTTTAGACCACAATAACTCCTGAGAGGAAAGGCGTTCGGGGTTAGTTGAGCAGTTGGAAAGGAAATGAAGTTCTGCACACAATCATCTCTTGAAACTGACCGTACACCCTGTACTTTTTCAGATACAGGGTGTTCTGTGAAAACCTACATATTTTCTGCGGTGCACAAACAATATTCAAAGTAGCCTCTCCGTGCGTTTTGAACGACTTACTTGCTTGTAGTGAACAATTTAAAAGTTCTTGTGCCTTTTAAATTCCGCTTGTTCAATTCCTCAAATATTTTAACCACACTATACTTACCTTACTTACAATAAGACTTGTGCAACAATATCAATTTGAATTGATATTAAAATAAAATAACCAAAAAGATTGATGAAGATTAAATTTATCATGAGTTCGTGTACCTCATCAACAGTATACAAAATGTTCCTTCTATTTAGTTAGAAAATCTCTTCTCTAGAAAATATAAAAATAGAATTGAATCAATTTATGTGTCTAGCTGAATAATTCTGTTACTTTAAACCTTTTATGCATTGAAATGCTACTAAAACCCTTCGCAGGGTTTGCTAATTGGCAGAAGAATTTCAATGAAGAAGTTTCGTGTGAAATATTTTGAGAATTTCAAACCGATGCGATGGGACAAACCTTTTTGTGGTATTTGTGTTCATTATACAAAGAGTGGGACTCTCTCGCTCAAGTACCTTTTAAATAGGAAGTACGCACTTTATTTATCTCAAGGTTTATGATGTTCATAAATCTAGTTAATTACGCATTCAACTTTAAAGATGTGTTGCTTAATAAAAGAAAAATATTGCAGTTCTAAAGGATCTACGGATACTAGAAAATCTATGAGGAACTGACTCAATTACGTTTTTGTATAATGAATACCAACACTTGCCGGTATTTATTTATGCAGAGTTTAGTAATTTAAAGTGTTGAGGTTAATGCCATTTTTTTCTTTTTACTTTTAATTCTTGATATATGTAAAATGAGGGATGTAAATAGCTAGACTTACTTGATTCAAAATCTAATAGTTAAAGCTACTAAAGTGAGTTAAATGTATTAATAAGCGAATTTAAAATTTACAGTTTTTCGAGAACAAACTTTATCAGCGAACAGTCGATCAATCGAATCTAGGTATGGAAATAGAAGAATTTTGAGAGATCTTTGTTTTAATGATTCTAAATTAAATTACAAATACAAGAAAAAAAACAAGCAAAAAGCTAGAATTGGTCTAATTGTAAGACCAATTCTTATGATAGCCTAGTTGAATGCTTGTATGCAATTTCGTATGGTGACCCATCTGTGGATGTTTGATTTTTGAAGTGATTCTTCGCTTAAAAAACGGTTCGTCGGGAAGCAAAAATTATTATAATAGATTCCATAAAATTTCATATTCTGACAAACTTTTCAGTAAAATAAAAACGCCTAGGACTGACCGTTTGCATAGTATATGTAAAAACCAAATTTTTATATGAAAGCACCAAGAAGAGGTTGCCCAATTTAGTACATGATGAAATCTAAAGGTTATACTAAGTTTTTCATTCTGTTTGTAACACCGTCCGTCTGGACGATATCTCGAGAACGCGTGTGTACATACAGAGCTGAAATTTTGCATACGGCCTTTAAAAAAACGTAGAATTAAGATCGAAAATGGGATAAATCGGGTAATTCCTTCATAGGGTTGTCATATAAAAATTTCACTATATATTTGGACACTACCTGAGAACGCGTCAACGTCGCCATCAGAAATTTTGTACATAATATTTTCATAAAAAGAGCAAATATAATTTTAAAATTGAACTAAATCGGGTAATCCCTTGTTGGTGTGGCCATATAAAATTTTTAGATTTTTACGTATACTGTGGAAACGATTAGCTCTAGACGGTTTTAATGTACTGAAGAGAAAAATTGGTTAAAATAATTTTTTCTGTCCGACGAACCACTTTAAAAATATATGCGGAAAACCTCTGCAAAAATCAAACTTGCACAGATACCATACGAAATCACATAGAGTATCATAAGAATGGTCTTAGATCAATTCTAGTTTTTTTACTTACCTTAAAAGAACCGCGTGCAAAATTTCATCTCTCTAAGTCAATTCGTTCTCGAGTAATCCAGACGACGGATAGACGGACATGCAGAAATCAAAATAAGTTTTAATTTTATGCATGGGTGTCCAATCCATCTTGTTCTACCATCATTATTGCTGTGCATTACAAACGGAATGACAGACCTAGTATACTCTATAGATTTCATTTAGGGTATGAAACCAACTGTCTAGTTCAGCTTTTGAAGCATTGACCTTCCTCTTTCCGGGCAACTGCTCTTACCTCTGAGCTAACGAGACAAATTCTCTTTTCCCTTGTAGAAACGGGAGGTGATAAATTATGATCTTATTTTAGTGAGATGAGAGAGCTTTGGCGGTTAGTGCATTGAATTCGACGCGATTCGTCTTGCCCCAAGCGAGCATATTGGGAAGATTGTTATTCAATTATCTAATCATGCAATCTCGTTTGACACATGCGGCATTCCCTCTGGAGTCTGCAAGAGTGTCAGAGTAAGCGAAATCAAGGATTCTCACATCGGCGAAACTATGGATGGGATTGAAAGTAAGGTAAAGCAGATCATTAATGAAAATTAAGAAGAGTGATGGAGAGATTACAGAGCCCTGGGCCACACCGGGTGAGGTTCAGATGAGACGCCATCTAGTACAACTCGTATTAGGCGACCGGATAAGAAACTTTCAATCCACAATAGAAGAGGAGGGGACAGACTAAATGCTTTAAGTATGGCTAAAAAGGCTGGATGTCAGACCTTATCAAAGGCCTTTGAAATATCTAGGGCCACGATTTTGGGCTCACCCATATTGAGAAGATTACGGTGCCAACGTTCCGTGAGAAAAGTCAGCAAGAGATGAACGTCCAGCTCGAAAGCCTTATTTGCGATCGTTGATGAGAAGATTAGTTGCTAGATACTTCATTAAATTGCAATTGGTCTATAATTTGACGGATCTCTACCCTCGCCTTTCTTCGGTATAGGCTGAATAGCAGTTGGAAATTTTCCTGACGAATAAGACAAGTAGAATAGTTTGCGGAGAGACTTAGCCAAGGATGAGGCTCACCTTTTAGTTAACAGGGGCGAAAAACCATCAGGTCCTGCGGCTTTGGAGACGTCAATCCCCTTAAGGATCTTGAGCACATCTCTCTTACGGATGTATATTGGCTCATGTACACATCCACACGGGAGATGCAAAACAGGTGTCTGTGGAGTGGTTGGAAGACGAGAATTTGAAGCGTATCTAGCAGCCAAAATATTAGCTTTATAGAGGGACTAGACAATCACTTCACCATTATTAAGTACTGACGGTATAGAGGAACTGCTGAAGATGTTCCTAATGGTTTTGACCAGAGACCGGAAACCTTTGCTTGCTTTGTGGCTTGCCAACATTATTCATCTGACACCCTGGTCAAAAAGATTTTTTTCTCTCTGGATAATTGACTTACAGGTGTTCCGTGCAGTTTTTCCCAGTATTTGGTACACTCTGTACATAATTAGCATATAATAATCACATGAATTAACGGATTGGCTGTGAAATATTGACCTGACGCATCATGGGGAAAACTTAGGTCATTTAGCTTATTCTGTTTTCTATAGAACCAAACAAAAATGGGCTGCTGAAGTAGATGGTAAACTTTACAGGACAATGTTCGTTGTACATTCAGCGCATCCTACTTTTAGAAACCAGAAAATGTTATTTGTGCAAGAATCAATTTGTCTCGAACTGCTTCATTAAAAAAGGAATTGACGCGATGACGTAAGATAATCGTCTAATTCGTATATATAAGGACATTGTTACACCTTAGAAAATAAAACAATGTTACCGGTTAAATTTTAAGTAGGACAAATTCTGCCGGTCTTTTTTCTGTATAACTATCACTTCCATGTTACTTTCATCACTGTTATCGTCATTCAATTATGATTAAATACTTTCTTAAATTATTATTTTTATTACAGTCAAATAAAGTGACAAAATTACAAAACCGCCCAGTCAGATAAAAATACCCAATTCTGCTTTTACACTATACATAGATACGTTTCTGAAAAATGGGTGTAAAAAAAATGTAAGAGATGGAAAAATTGAAGATGGGTTTCAGACCTAAGCCTTCAGCAGAAATATTACAATAAAATTTGTGAAACCTCTCGTTTGAATCTTGTCATTTTTAGTGTTTGTCTTGCACATTTTATCACTATGCCATCAACACAAAAATTGGGCAAAATTATATGATTTACACATAAAATGAACTTATCGTTTTCACTTTCTGGCAGTAAACGAATACATTTACGTAAGACTGCAATATCACTGCTATCACTAGAAATATCTTAAGTACCGTGTTCGTGCTACATTCGTGAAATTCTTTCTGTGATTTCTTGAACAAAATTAGCTTTAGCTTCTTATGTGGTGCCGATGTTTCAGTGGCTTTAGCAACCAATTCATTAATTAATCGTTATGTTTGTATTTTGGATAGCCCATTATATAATTCTTTGTAAGAGGCCATTCAGACCTTCAGACATAGATTAATAAAGGATATTCATGAATACGAATATGAGTATGAATATACTTTATTTATCTATGCTTCATATCACATCGAAAATTCGTAGTTCACTCCTCAGTAAAGGATCCCATTTGACAAAATGATAACCCAATTTAGTAGCCAGTTCAAGATCTTTTCAAATTACATCTGCATTTAGAACCGGATCAGTGATTACAACTATATTCTTTAAGATCAGGAGTCTCAAGGTCAACTTCTATTACTTCATCTTTGGTTAGGGCTATGTCAACTTGTAATTCATTTGTGTCCATCGTGTTAAATCAAAATATGTAAGTTGTTTGGGTTGCTGATTCCCATATCCATAGGGCTCATCGCAGTATCCATACAGCGACCAGTTGTACTTTAACTTAAAAAAAAAGCAGAGTTTAAATACACAATAATCGGAAAGATAAATAAACTCACAATAACAACATGCAGTACAAAACTTACAAGATTACTTATAACCATAAAGTAAACTGCTTCCGAAAGTCCTCCGCTGTTCATTTGCTGCATAATATAACGAATTCCAACTGAAATGACAGTTGATTAGCGACTCACCTAGAACGCAATTGTTGGGCAATTTTCCACCAGCATCCAAAGTTGGCTGCAATAAATATGTCTATGACGCAATTTCCATGATGAAAATGTGGAGCATATCTGTGAAAAATGCGAAAACACCACAGAATTTGCAAGTGAAAGTCACCTGTCATGCGCGTATTTCAAGTCGCGATTTGACTAATGTCCGCATACTTTTCCGGGATATAAACCATTTTTTCTATTATGTTTAAAGCGATGTGTTAATAGCAAACCACGATTAAGCGATAAAGTGTCACGTTGATGAAATATTTGCGATTTTTGTTCTTTTCCATTACTGGCAGAAAGAGAAAAAATGTCAAAGCTAGATGGCGGCACCTTTGCAATTATGTGTAAAATTGACGTTCCACACACAATAACTGCTACGAAAAGTATGCGAAATTGCGTTTTATGGCAAACATTTCAAACTAATTTGTAAGGCCAGTGCGTAATGAATTTATCGACAATTTAGATAAAAGTTTCTAGTAATATTTAGAGAATGTAAATAAAATGGAAACAACTCAAGATGAGCACTAGAGAAATGAAGAAAAATTAGAGACAAGCACACATCTCTAAAACTTTCCCTCCCAAGGGTTATTATAAAATTGAAATACGTATTAGATTCAGCCTCTTAGTTCGCTTACGGCAGTCATCAAAAGTTTCCCCGCATTGAGTTTCCCAGCAATTTATTAGAATTTTCAAATAAGCGGTAAATCACCAATTACGTTGGATATCGCAGTAGATGCACAGTTCCGTGGTAAAATTTACCACTGTTCCAAACGTATTCTACGAACGGTGCAATGAAAAACGTAACAATTTTTTAGAGATATCAACATTTAATTTCACTTGTCTTTCCGGTTTAATTTTATTAATTTATAACTTCATTTCCCTAATTGTTTGTTTTATTTCATAACAATTATCATTTTCTTTTGCCTTTTTAAATGAATTTATAATTGGCAAATATTTAAATTACTTTTATTAAATTTTTGTAACACTTGTTTGAATTGAATTAATGGAATAAAGGGAACGTAAGTGTTCACATGAACGAAAGAATTTTATTTAAAATCTAACACCAAATAATAAAGTTAAAATAATAAATTATAATTAACCCATATAAAAAGATAAATTAAATATATTTCTTAAGAAACTAGTCCACTATTTCATAATATAAATCGTGTAAAATATTATGAATTTACTCGTTCATGTTAAATCAAAATCGTGTAAAAATAGAATTGGGCTACACAGTAAAAAATAATTCCTTTAAGTGAGTGGCAACAATTTGTTCCACAAAGCTTCGGTATTTGTCGCTAGTATTAGGGCAAGCTCTAACTTGGAAAATGTACATTAGGTTTTTAGCCATAAAATGCAGGTAGGCTTTTTCCCTTAAAATGTAGGGCATATTCCCTAATATGTAGGGAATTTTCAAATCTTTTTGTTCCCCCCCCCCCCCCCCCCCCCCCCCCCTAAAATATAGGGAATTGGTGATAGCACCCCACTCCACCATAGTTGATAGAACACCACCCCCTTTAAAAAACTTAAGCATGAGCTGAATAGCCTCAAACAAAATATTGAAAAACAATATGTGAGTTGTTTTCAAAAACAATGTGTGAATTATATAAACGGAAATATATTTCCTTAAAAAGCGTAGAATAATACCTAAGTTATTGACTGTTCTCATCTCTATATCCAAGAGAGCATAACATTTTAAAATTTTTTAAAATTTGTAATTTGTATCATTAATGGGGAGAATTTTCTAATTTTAAAGCAATAACGCACTAAATGAGCTCAATAAGATTCCACAGATATCCGAAACATAGGCGAAATCGCTCAGAGCACGATTTTAATTCAGAAAATTACTTCTTTTGTCCCCGAATATTTTCAACGTTAAAGTCCCTTTTACATGGTCCTGGCTATCGGAAGTTCCTTTCGACATCATATAACTAAAACAGTATGATCAGCATTTCTTAAAAATCCCCAAAGAAAAACACTTTAAGCTTGATTAAGTCTTATACATCAGGCATTATTAAGAAGGCTTATCATGAAACTTTTATCTTAATGAGCGGCTGCCTTGGGGCTTTAGTGAAGCGTAATCGAGGATAAGAAGCGGGTACGGCAAGTGTTAGAATTTGCGGGTCTGATTGCTGCGAATTGTTCATTATTGCCCATAACGTCATTATTGAGCTAATCTGAAACGCCCTTAGACGAGCGAATTTGTTACATTTGCGATAAGCGTTTTATATTACAGATTCGCTCCTTTACTAAACACTCCTCACCCCTCCGTCTTGTCCTTTGTATACTTGAAAGCACAAGCTGTGAGAAGCTCTCGAACAAATATAATATGAAACATTGTTGGTAAGTGTATGTATATGCATTGCACCATGTGTTTCTTTTATAGGGAAGTATCATGAGTCCCGTAAAGCTGCCACATGTGTCCTTGATTAAAGAACTTCATAAAGTTAAACCAAGTCAAATGCTCATAACTGGGGGAAGAATATAAAATTGAGGGAATATTGTGAAATTCTTTTGACACGATTCGACGTCTTTTACTTTTACCTACATATTCGATTTGCAAATTGTATTCACGCAATTCCCTCCTCTGCTTTTCAGGAAATGTGTTAATGAAATTGTCCTTTTATGTCATATTGATTGCCTGAAGACAATGTAGGAGGGTACAACACATCCCAAAGGAGTCTAGTAAAAAAAAATTGTCCCTGGTTTTTTCGTTGATTTAGGGCTACGGCATTTTGCTTTGATCTATTTTGAGCTAAACATGTCACCATAGTAAGCTTTTCTTTTTTAAGATGGTAGCAAATTTTAAAATAAAAATGTTATCCGTTTTGAATTATTTACATTTAGCGTGTACTACAAATACATGCATAATGCTTCTACACTAGATAGAAAGAGAAGTAGTGATATAAATTAAGCAACCTTCTTTGAGAGAGTGTGGCAACAATTTTAATTATGTATTTGGAACTTTTTTAGCGTTGGATGACCTCGCGTTTAGAACAGAAGTTGTGAATTACTTTTAATATACTTCTAGTCAGAAATGATTAGTTGTTTTTAGTTTGTTTTTTTAAATAGATCTTATGAGTAATTAAATTTATGTATGCATACTAGTGTAGCTCTGTAATGTTATCCGTAAAATCTTGGATCCTGAAGGAAATCAAATTTGGCATCCTTTTGTTTTCAATTAATTTGTGTAGTTTTTTAAAATTCAAATTCAAATTTTATTTCAATGGTAACACTACACTTGTAACATTAATTCCTATACTAAAGTATAGGATATAAACCAAGATTTTAATTGATTTAGGTACTACTAATTTATAAATACTAGCTGTATTCTTTTGTTTCCGTGCTATCAATAGAATAGCTTAATTATAACTGTCACACAATGGCTGAAGTATTTTTCTTTATTCATTCTTTTTAAATAACTTTTATCTACTCACTAACCCTTGACTAAATAACTTTGTGCGTAAAGGGTCCATTCGTGACGTAAGTATGATATTTTAGGAAGAGTTTAAGGGTGGTAAACGTGGATGGATTTACATGAGGTTTTCTGATTTAGGATGGGTAAATGGGAAGCTTTCCGGTGGGGTAAAAAATTTACCATTTTTGGGAGTTTTGAGGTGCTGGGTGGTAACTACTATCCTTGAGATTGTCAAATTTAGACCGTGTGTGATATTGAGTTAAAGCTCTTGCTGAGTGCTATTAAATGGCATATTTGCTTTACTTGTAAGAATCTTTATAACAGATTTTTTTCAGCTATAAATGCACGCCCAATAGACCTCATGGACGATTGTGCAGACCGCATCAATTCCGTATTAGTTAGGGTTATAACTTGGGCCGTGGAGAATTATTTGGTAATTAATCCTGATAAATCCCAATCGATGGCTATATTTAGAGGGACTGTCGATACTAATGATCTTTCTCCAGTCATTGTTGATTCGAAAATCCTGCGATATACCGATTCAGTGAAAAACCATATCAACAGTGTCATTCGTCATATTTATACTGGTCTCCGCAGACTCTGGCTATCGGCTAGTATCCTCTCAAGGTTATTACGCTT
The DNA here is from genome assembly GCA_963930735.1 of Dioctria linearis. Classification (NCBI taxonomy): domain Eukaryota; kingdom Metazoa; phylum Arthropoda; class Insecta; order Diptera; family Asilidae; genus Dioctria; species Dioctria linearis. The sequence goes on from CAWVNZ010000807.1 coordinate 9,284, forward strand.
GAATCTTGTCAAAACACTACTCATGCCTTATTTTACCAGTGTAAGCGTGCTTTTTTCACATCTAGACTCAGTCCGTCGATGAAAGATAAATGTTGGTTTCAACGATTGCACGTGATTTGTTTTCAGGCTCCAACGCTTTGAAAATGTTTCTTAGGAATGCTCTACTTGGCTGCTCTTTGAATGTTCATTTAGTTCGCAAGGCTTTAATATCCCTCCATAAACTTACTTACTCAAAAAATCCCGCTTAGTTGTACAGTGAGCTTGTATTAATGCAATCTTCTAGAAATGTGAATATTTTGATACCTCGACAAAGACATTCCATTCTGGAGAGCTCCTTCTTCGTTTGAACATTTCGTACGGGGATCTCACTTCTTGCTGATTTGCAGGGAACGCACTCGATGGGTTCTTTCGGAAGCTTATTACCCAACATATCCTTCCGGCAATCTAACTTCATAAGCCGCATATGCTTAATATGTAACTTTCCCCCGATCACGACTCTACAACAATTGTTTTTTACAATTATCTACCAATTTATAATGTAATTCACTTTATTTTATTTTCTTCTTTTTCCTTCTTCTTTTTTTTCTGTTCTCTTTTTGTATCATTAACTTCAATTTTGCATTAGCTATCAAATGTTTCCTTTTTGTTTATTTTTCTATTCTAATTATATACTTATATCATGATTAGCATTAAAATTAGTATTAGTAGTAGTCTTTCTCCGCAATATTGTTCGGTACAGGCAAAAGATTATTATATCTTATTGTACTATTACCTAAGATTAATAAATTGAATTAAAATTGAACTGAATCTCATTTCTGTATCAACAGCTTTCTAAACCACATTTAGAGCCTTAATAGTGTTACCATACCAAACTTTACTTTTGCACTTTACTTCATCTAGAGTATAATATTTTAATTCATAGAAGATATGGTAATTCGCTCTTAACGTCACTGAAAAAGATGATGGCGGCTTTTGAAATACAATTACCATGAGCGATGGAGCTTACTTCAATGACAATGGTCATATGAGAGAATCAGTCAACTATAATCAGAGTATGTACTTCATACGACAGTTTGGTACTGTTTCAGGTCAGGCGATATAATTAGCCCATTTTTTTTTAAATAATGCTGCCAAGCTATTATAGTCGCTGGTTGTTGCTACTGCTTTATTCTAAGAAACTTTTTACTCTGAGCATTGGTGACTATCGATTGAGATCTGTCTGTGAAATGATCGAATTGCTGAAAAGAATTTTCCCACTCCGTTTATTTTCGCGAAATGGAAATATCAACGGGGCTCTATGGTCTTGCGATAAAATTACTCTCGACTTTTCCTATTGAATGCTAAAAGTATGTCGATTAGATCTATGTAAATTTATCTGTTTTTCTGTTTTTTGATTTCCAACTGCCCCCATTTATTCGGCCTATTTTTACTTATCTGGCAGAACTTAGTCGTGTTTAGAGAAACTGTTTTGGAATAAATAAAATTCTCGGTATTACACCGGGCAGCCACCTAGTCCCTTTATTTTTTATGATTTACGTTAACTATAGATCTTTGATTATAACTAACTAGGGAATCCTTTTTTATGCCAATGGCGACAGAATGTTTTTTTCATTTTCTCCAGTAAGACCTTTTATATATGGTGATCTACGCGCCACCTCACCCTCAATATCACTAAATGTGTTGCGCTTTATTTATAATTTAGATTAAATTAGAATCGGCAAAACCAAAGACTTGGTAGATTTACTAGAAATTCGCCACTTGTTTGAATATAATACTGATGCTATATGTGAATAGCCTAAGGAGTTTATTGACTTTTCGTACGAAGCTCTTTTACTATACTATTTTTAAGCCTATATTGAAATATGCTACTCTGGTGTGATCACCCTTTTGCGTGATGCAAATAAATTGCATCGCGACCATCCACCGGATTGTCCATTTTATGTGACCACCTATGGTGCAATCTCCTATTCTAACTGTGTATAAATTCTTTCTCAGACTTTTCTAATAGTTTAGCAATAATCGTTCGAATGCGGTAATTAAGGAACTAAGATTTCAGCTTCTAAACAATGTTGATTAAGATTCTTTAAATTACTTATTTAGTAACTGGTTCAACATAGATTTAGTAATCAATGTATTTTAATATTCTGTCAACTTTAGATGAAACCATCCATTTATGACTGTAACAACTTTAAGTACATTGAATAAATTCTTCCCTACAGATAGGACTACATCCAAACAGAATATCCTGGGACCCCAAGTTAAAATCTAGCGCATATTAATTGATATTTGAAAGACAGACTTACGTAAACTCACGTAACATAAACTAACTTAGCAATTTGTGAGTAATCACGACCAGCAATCCTACCATGAAGTAGGTACATGACCTAGTCGTTAAAGTACGACACAGTGCCTGCAATTAATATTATTTAATTAATTCTCCCACAAAGATTTCAGAAGTGTGTACCTACTGTCGCCAACTTGCATAGATTACTTATTCGACCAGTGCTATCTGAAAGGTAAACTTAAGAGCTCTAAGCTCCAATCTCCAACTTGGGGTGGTTATACTTTGGAAGCATTAACATGAGCTGAATAGCAGAACATATTCCGGTGGGAGTAATCATCCCTTATTCATTAAACTAACAGCTTTGTGCATCCAACTCAGCTCATGAATCTCAATAGATCTTTAAACAGCGTGCTTTGGGTAAGTTACAAAGAAAACAATTCTTGATGTAAATATATGTACACGGTGAGTTTTAGCTAGAAACAATATACATATATGCATGTATGTATGTATGTATGTAAACTCTTCCAAACATGCTTGTTCTAAACTCCTTTCTGTAATTTCATACTTATGCGCCCAAACAAGCTTTAAAGTGAGCCTAATTATTACATCTTGTTCGGGATTCTATTCAATTCCCCTTATGTCACCACAAAGCAAAGTGTAAGTGATATCATCCACCTTTAACAGTTGAGCATAATTATTGCCTTCCTGGGAGAACGAATCATCCCAGAAAATCTGAGTAAAGTCAACTACTAAAGAGTGCTGGTGACATTGGTGGATGTCCACCGGCTAAAGTAACGCCAGTCTTTAAATAGAGCAATTCAGAAGTAGCTGGAATGGTGTCATGGCCGAGTTATTTATTAAAAGGGCTTTTCATTCTTGATGGATGTGACATAAGACAGAAGTACTTAGTGAGGATATTTCATTTCAGATGTCTATAGGGACAAACCGCCTCAAGGATGAGTAGCTTTCTAGGACGTGAACAATACTTAAAAAATTCCCTTAGATGCAGAATGATGGGTAGTCACACTTCCTTTCTCGACAGAAACAATACGAGAGAAAATAAATCGCTTAGACTTGGAGGAGATAAAGTCTAGGTACAGTTTTCGCATAGAAGTAAAGAAAGAATTACGCCAGCAAGTTTTATTGCTGAAAACCTACATTTGAATTATGCGTTTTGACTTGTATTTAATGCCCTTACATTAAATTTTTGTGACATATTGGAATGATTTGGGGTTTGGTATTTCCTTTTATATCGTAAAAAATCGAAGTGTGTAAGCGCAGATTATAGGAAAAATCATGGGGATGTGAATGAAAGGTAAGAGACTGTACTAACTTATTATAGTAGGCTTTTGGAGTTGTTGACCAGCCTTTGTTTGGTGCTGGAGTCGGAAAGGACATCCTATCTGCGGATGAGCTGAGCACCTTACCTTTCCTGGATCTGATGCGCTATATTAAGAGAACAGAAACGTTTTAGTGATCGGTTTTTTTTACATTGGGTCATGCTTGGAAGCCTTCGTCTCCTGCCTTGAATAAAAAGGGAACTTATACTTATAAGGATATTCTGTCAGCTTTTGGTACCACTTATGCTTGTGTACATAAGTAATTGTTTGTAGTACTGATTTGCTTTAATAGAAGTGAATCGGATATTTCTTCTGCGAAGTTGCAAAAGAGGATGAATGCTTTGATGTTAATTGTCAACAAAATACTTATGGAATGAGAATTTTTTAGAAAAATTTTTTTTTTACGATTCTACGTCAAATTATTAAAATACTTATACAAATTTAAAAAGGGTGTTTCTGCCAAGGAGGTCAATCGAGCAGGAAGTGATAGTACTCAGCTAGAGAAGTAAAAAATTGCATGGCAGGGGGGGAGGGCGTATTAACCGTTTAGGAGTTACAGGGTGATTAAAAAAAACTAGTTTTTCACAAAACACCTGTATCTTAAAAAGTACAGGGGTGCGTGCGGTCAAAGTATGCAGAGGTTCATGGCCTCTCCGATGGGTGTAATAAGTTAAAGAGGAGTCTACAGTTTACAGTTTTTATAAAAAAAAAGTTATGTTAACGACCTTTTTGCAAAAATAATAGATGTCAAATTAAAAAAAAAAATCGAGATTTTTAGTATAGACAACCACAGCTCTTGAGATGAGCGGGGTACAGGGTTGGTTGAGCAGTCGTTGTGTGACTGCACGCCCTGTACTTTTTAAGATACATGGTCTTTTGTGAAAAACTAACTTTTTTTCTTATTCACCCTGTAACTCCTAAACGATTGATATGCCCCCCCCCCCCTGCTACAATTTTTTTTTGTCTAGCTGAGTACTATCACCTCCTGCTATATTGACCACCTAGGCGAAAGCATCCTGCATAATCAATTTGGCGGTACAAATGAGTAATCATTTGCGGTGCTGCAATCATATTAAAAGCCGGTAAATAAAATTCATTGTGAGTTCAGAGGACTGTGGCTATCTGTTAATATCCAATTGCAATCGAAATCTTGAGGTCACCTTTAATTACTCTATAAGATTTTCTTTTGGCTTGCGTCTTTCTACTTATATCACACATCATAGATCATCGATCTTCGGTTACATACTATATTCGTACTTAAATAGTAAAGCTCTGATTTACCTACATAGTTTTTTAATTCAGGTTAGCCAAGTATCTATTTTGCAAAGTTCAATTTATGCAGACCGTAAGAGAGAGAGAGAGAGATATGTACATAAAAACAGATTTCATGTTTCAATTCAACCCTCCTTGAAAGATCTTACATTGTACCGGTTGCACGCCTATGGAATTCCTCAATGTTAAATTTTGGATGTCCTGATGAGTTCTCCCAACATGTTTTCTATATATACTTTCTATACGTTCTAATTTGCAACAAATCGTAAAAAAATAGTGCACGTATTTCTCTTGAAATTTTGTTGAGTCTCTTTCTGAGAGTTGACAACGATATCAATATCAGACTTTGAACGATTTTGTAATTCAAACTCAAATCCCTTATTCGCTATATACAGCAAGATAGTTATTTGTCTGAAGTATGCATATTAAAAGTGCAATCCTTCTTATGTCATTGGGTAGAGAGTTCCATTTACAAGCAATCTTGACAAAGAAAGAGCACTGCGTACCTAATGTACAGAATCGGGGTATAATTAGACTGAAGTGGCGGAGTGAGTGCAAGTGATTGTTAGCATTAGTAGCATATCCCTGATGCAATAGGAAAGGTAAACGAAATGGTTGTAACAAAAGTCTCTCTTGCCAATCAGAGAAATTTATCTTATTCGGGTCAAATTATTAAGAAGTTTGAATTATAAGCGCAGCCTAGAATTTTGTAGAAATTGGTTTACCACATTCAATAAAGGGGATCAGTCTAAAAAATCTACTTTCACTGCCATGAAATTCTGCTAATTAGCTGATCATTAATGATAATCCCGTTAGTTCAGAGTAAGCGCTAGGACCCAGTTTAGACAGGTCAGTATGCAAAGTCTGCCACACGGAATCTGTAGGCAGGCTGAAATTTAGTACGTGTTGTTTTCATAGTAATAGCAAATAAAATTTCAAAAATGGACCAAATCGGGAAATCCCTTCTTGGTGTTGCCATATAAAAATTTAAATTATTTACGTATACTGTGAAAACTATCAGTTCTAGACATTTTTATTGCACTAAAAACTTCTTTAGAATATGAAATCCTATAAAATTGGTTATAATCATTTTTTCTCTCCGAAGAACAGTTCTCGAAATACAGGGTGGGCCAAAAGTCACCATGGGGTTTAAAAATTTAATAACTTTTTCGTTTATATATATATTTTTTTTAGATTATATAAATAACATCTGGAGAATAAATAATGGAGAGATTCATAACTGAACAAAGAACCAGAATAATACAGGGTGGGCCAAAAGTCACCATGGGGCTTAAAAATGCTCTTTGCGTTAAAATAATTGACCGCTGATTTAAGTAATAAAATTATATTATTCTGGTTCTTTGTTCAGTTGTGAATCTCTCCATTATTTATTCTCCAGATGTTATTTATATAATCTAAAAAAAAAAAAAATAAAAAAAATATATAAACGAAAAAGTTATTAAATTTTTAAACCCCATGGTGACTTTTGGCCCACCCTGTATATGCGAAAAGCCACTTCAAAAATAAAAATTACGCAGTTGGGTGACCATACGAAATTCATTCATCTAGGATATCATAAGAATTGGTCTTAGACCAATTCTAGCTCTTCTACTTGTTTTGAAATATTTTTAGTGATTGAATAGTGGAACGGGGAACACTCACGGAATCGCGTCTGCGGTGGACCACAAACAACGACCAAATGTAAGTTGTTGCCAGTTTTGATTATATTCTATTTACTAAATCCATGATATTTATAAATACATTAGAACTCGTGGAGCATACGTCGTATGTTGCATGCTCATATCTCTTACTAGAAATGTTACTTAACATAACGCCGATATTCATTAGAATTATATGGATGGAGCATATGTATGTTGGATTATTTCGTTATTAGCATATGTGATTTACTACAGGATTTTGAGATAATTAATTGATATGCATAATAGATTGTGGAGCATACGCTAATATATATACAAATTTCATACCTAGAATTTGTTACGTCATTACGTCTACTTACGCTATGCTGTGGTAAATGTTGTAGTTATATTTTGATTGTTATCCTTCCACAGTTGTGTTGCCTTCCAAAGTTTTATGCGATAAAACCGGAAAAATTTTTGAGGTTGCGACAAAGTTTAATAGTGTATACAAACAATGTTTACATATATGCCTACCTAGTATATGTAGTAGGACTTAATATTGAAATTAGTATTATCAATAATATTCAAAAGAGTTTACTTAAGGTTAGTGCTGTCAACTAACATGGAATTTTGCAGAAAGACAATCAATGCGAGTTGAAAAGTACCTGTTAGTTATTGTAGCCGTACTAATGCTACATGCTAATTAAAGAAAAGTTTGTTAAACGTAATGACTCAGTGAAGTCTTTTATTTCTTCTCTCACTCTTCTGGAACCCTCTTCCACTTAACGCACTGGTCGTATTAGCCCAATAATATGCTCTCTTTACAGGTTCAATATGGACATTGCATACAGGTGCCGGCAATATCACAGGGAGGCCGAGAAAGGCACATGAGGATCATACGATACGATCCGCATAACAGCTTCAGGTAAATGGTGGAAAGGTCCCTTCAGGACTAGATGTGTGCTTTTTCTCGTTCGTTTTTGGTAAGGCACGATTTCTTCTGTTAATGATGCGTGGCACGGACAGGTTTCTTACGGTGAACCTACTACACAACACACTCTCCAGCCATAGTCCGAGGTGGTAGCGTGCCATCATTTATTAACACTGCTACTATGGACTGAGCTTTCAGCTTCGACTGATAGTCAGGACTTAACATCCAGCTGCACTCACTCACCTGCTTGCTAACACTAAGCGGTATCAAATGTACTTATTAGAAGATGTGGGAACTTCAGGATGTGATATCACGATAAGCATTCAATGAGAATTCCAGAACAGAGAGAGGATTTTGACGTACATGATCAAAAGATACGATACTGGCCAAAAATCAAACGATCTTTCCTTAAATATTACATTGAATTTAGAAGATTATGCCACAATAAACATGATGAGGGGCAAGCAGAGCCTTGGCTAGTTTCAGTCGCATACCAATGGACAATACCCCACCTGAAGGCCATATCCTCCAGCTGCAGAGGCCATAATAGGTTAGTTTGGTGTAGAAGAGCCCTATAAGTTTTTTTTAGGGAAACGGAAATACATCATTATTTAGCAGTATGAAAAGTAGTTAGTTCCCTTGTGCCTATATCCCTGATATAAAATGATAAGCACGTTCTGAAACCCAGAACTCTCGATAATTTCGTATTTATGTAAGCGAGAAATCTGAAATGAGAACCTCATGCATTTTACTTTTAGTAAAGTCGATCCAAGAATATTTTCCCCTTTTTTTGTGGATTATTATTTTTTATTAAAAGCAAGTTGTCAGAAGAAGTCTTTATTTAAATATTTTTTTATTAGGAGATAAACTTAACTTCTTTTGACACCACCGGTAGAGCGAAGTACTCCAAGGAGTTTTATTTGTTAGATTGCTTTTAAGTGTTCCTAGTACTTTTGGTTCTTAAATACCTTTAGGGTATTACGAAATTTACTTTGGCATATCTTTATAGCCTTGTTCCTGCAATTTATCTGAGTATACATGAAAAGCTTATGAAATTGAAAGCAAGCTCTTTCTTGGAATTTCATTCTATCTATAAAGGATTTTTCTCTGTGACGGTAATTTGTTTTCTTAGGTAATCTCCTACACACGTGCCTTTATGAGAATGATATGAGTTTTAATCTGACTATCATACTTTTACATTTCAGTATTTTGTTATGCATTGAATTCAATAATTTTTTCGCTTTTTGCTTAGTTTTAATCAGTAAATAAAATTATTTTTGTTCGGTTTGATCGTTATGAATGCCAACAACAAATTTAGTATTCCAGACTAACTATGAATGTTTGAAAATTATAGAAGATTTTAGTCACAGGAAAATTAGGATTTAGTAAATCCTATGCATGTATGTGTCTCTGCCTCCTTCCTGCAATGCTGTGTTTTGCTTTTATCTGTGCGGTTAGTTTTTTCTTTCCTCGTTAGAGGAAAAAATGGTAGGAACGCATGTCGAAAGGAAATTCGAACCTACGACCCTCTGCTAATCAGCGCGTTTACTTAATGCGTCGCCCTGGTCATAAAGCTTGGATCTTGACTTAATAAAATAAAAAATAAAGAAATATGGACCAGCAGAGCAATTTGTATGGACTTAATAAATGCAATAATTGAGAAAGTACTTTTTGTCTGTGCCTTGGTGTTAAATAGAGAAATTATTCGTCCTGTACTGTCTCTGGCCCCGCACGGATATCGTTTTTTCTTACGAGTTTGGAGACTTGCATAATACACCGAATATTGAAGTGCTATTCAAAGTATATGGATATATGCAATCTGCTGGCAAAATTATAATATAATCTCATATAAAATGCAATGTAGCAGTGCCTTACGATTTAAAGTATCAAAACCAGGCATAATCGGAAGAAGATTGGAGGCGGCCATTAATTTTCAGTTGAAACTGGACAACCACCAAGATTAGTCCCATGAATCGTCAGTATTGCGTTGCAGCAATAGATAGTTTCGCTCATTCTCTTCCTTCCAAGGGGATGCTCGCAGACTATTCGTACTCATAAGTGTTTATTATTCAATTTTCAGATAAGAAGATAGCTGTCGGATAGAGATGTGTCGTTCTGAAGATTTTTCGGAATCGGATCTGGATCCGCATCGTCTAATTTGGACCCGACTACGCGCACCCTTCCATCGTTCTTTTCGAAACTCAATTCAAAGAAAGATTTTGATTCAGCTTATTTTTGATTATAAAATTAAGAAAAAGCAACACAGCTTCCAATTAAAAATATAAGCATATATAATTGTAGGTTCATTTCATCAGTATGTACTTGTACAGGCCTTGGACAAGATCTTTCACGTGGGATTGAAGTTGGTGGTATAGAAAGCCTCGTTTTTACCAATTGTAACAGAAATTAAATTAAAAACAACGCACCCCAGTTTCACCCACAAATAATAAAAAGACGGAACTAGTCGGCGGGATTTCCCAACTTAGTTTAACACAATTTATAAAAGTGACGCACTTTTTTGTTCCTTCATGCACATAATCTAAATTTAGTTAGAGCGGATCAATAGTTTTGTTGTGGTTAAAATTTGCTAGGGTAAAAGCACATTGCATCCAGACAGCACCGACAACATACAATTAGATAGGAAAATCTGCATATAAACCAGGATCACCTTTCCAAAGCTCTTTAACTTCATATTCCACCAAAGAAAGCTCTCAGTAATAATTGTTGAGAAAAATTTATGTTGCACACATAGATGAAAACTCCAATCCGGCCGTCTTCTCTTCATAGCAATAAAAATTTCCATGTTTGACAGAAAAATTTCATGTCATTATCAACACGGTATTGGTAATATGGCCATAATATGAAAACTGTCTGAAATTATAAAAAAAATGATCTCTTGCAAGTGAAATAATTATTTTGAATATAAGTAGTAGGTACGTTAGGTAAGAATAAGAAAGTAAAGAGTTTACATGCTGACAATCGGAGCAAAACTTGTTTGCAATAAGCCCATGCGCTATTGCCAAATCTGCATGATGGGCATATTGCTGCACATGAAGTAAAAATTAAGTATGGCTTTGTTTTTATCTAGTGTGTTGCTGCAACTCAATAATTTTTTTCCACAATCTAAGCTTCAAAACCGATGTATTGAATACAAGACATTGCAAGACACTTTACTTACTTTTTTAATAAAGTGCCTACCTCGTAAAAATTAGGACGACGTCTTAAAAAAACCATTTTCGCTGACACTACTCGTTTTGCGTCACCTATTGATCCGATTTACAGTACATATATTGCAGTGGCCTAATGGTAATCAATGCATATGAAATTTTCCATCATTTTTTGTGAAATAACCAAACTACAGCCAGTGGGCATATTGCCAACATGCGCATATTGTAATCACATACCTTATATATAATGTCATAGTTATAAGTGATATGTCAAGTAAGTATAAAAATAATAAATATTTGTATATATTATATTATTATATATTATTGCAATATTTAAAAAAAACTCAATTTTAGCATCAAACCGCAAGAGGACACGTTACTTTCGTTATAACATTTCAGCAATTATTTTATGTACTGCCTCCTTCCTTGGATACGCCTTCGGAATAAAATGTGCACCATTACTTTGTTGTTCAGAATATATTCAATCACTGCGCATTTGCCAAATTGTCATTGCTATATTTTAAGATACATGTCATTTCACCCAACAATCACAATTCTAAATTATGGCATAGTAACATTGTCCTTCCTTCGAAAACAGTTCACCATTTTAATTTTAGCAGAATTTACCCCCTGGTTAAATCCTGTCAAATATTTAGAATTTATATTAATATTAATAATAAAATTCTTTGAAATTGCGTTTAGCGTGTAATATGGTTCTAATTTTACATTTATATAAATTTTAGATACAAAATATTCCTTCTGTAGTCGCTGAAGAGTGTCGAATCATAATTTGTTTATTTGGTATATTAATAAAGGAAAGGACATAATGGACACCTTTTGCCAAAATTCATTAATATTTTTTAAATTTTTTAGCTTGCCATATTCTTTAAAATAAACTCCAAATCGATTTCATTATATTCTTCGAATGAAAAGATTTGCGAAAAATTTAAAACTAATTGAATTATACTGGAGCTAGCGTTCATCGAAGTTTCTCTGGATCTAAGTTTTAAGCCATTTTAATACTTCAAACTGAAATCTTTTAAAGCCAAAAAAGAATCGGCGCAGAAAGCATCAGCCCGGTTTTTTTTATAATGGCGAGCATATGGCAGAAGGCTTTTTCGAAGCCTCATGATGCTTGCTGTTCGATTTGGAAATGTTCAAATTTGAGCTTCCTGCGACAGTTTTGCCAATTTACCGGAGTAAAAAATAAATATATGCACAACATTGCAAACAAAATAGGTTCCATAATTACTCATCCAGATGCATGTTTTTCTAAGAAAATCGAGTAAATTTAATTCCTATACTGCATTTGATGCTTTCATTTCGCCTTCGGGTTTAGTTAAGCATCAGGATGCTTGTTGCGTTTGGACTCGTTCAGTAAATTTTAATTGAGCCGCGAGCGGCGAGACGGATATTTGTAGACTTCACTGCACAGTACCAGATAGCAAGAGAAATTGCTTGGGTTTGATTTTTTCCCCTGAATAATTGCATTCTTTCCCTGTTTCCCTCAATTCTAGTAAAACTGCCTGAAAAAGGGAAATTTCCCTGCAGTTTTCTTCAGTGGCTGCATGATATAGTAGAGAGAGAGAGAGATAGAGAGAAAGAGAGAGAGAGAGAGAGACAGAAAGAGAGAGAGAGAGAGAGAGAGAGAGAAAGAGAGAGAGGGAGAGAGAGAGAGAGAGAGAGAGAGTGCGAGAGAGAGAGTATGTATAGAACTTTCTATTAGCGGGCCATTACCTCGTTCGGCTCGCTCCTTTTGAGGTTATAAATATAAGTTAGTTGTCTCAGCTGACAGCTAGCAGAATTCATGAACGAGTTCTCGATTTATTCTAGGAGAATAGCGCAAATCCATCGATATTTCTGTACATTGCCATTCATTCATCACTTGTTTCCTGTTTTTTTTTCTTTCATCTAATTTTTCTATTCATTTTGTGCCCTCCGATACTACTTGTTGAGCCAAGTGAGGCAATGTTGAATTCACTCATATACTTACGCAAATTTTAAATAATACCCACATCCCTATGCTTCTTATTTGCTCTCGCGTACTCGTACCCCCTAGCAAAATTAAATCTACAAAATATGAAAATATGCAATCAGAAAAAGCGAAGTGTAATGTGTACAAATCAGTAAGTTTTTTTTTGCATAAATTGCTGTTTGAATATAGAAATGAGTGAACGACAGCTCCACTAATTAGGGACCCGTTCCGTTCATTCCTTCCATGGACCCGTTCGTTCTAGACCGACACATCTCTACTGTCGGATGATCACAGATCTGCGAAAGTAATCAAGTAATGTATATAGATTCTAGCACTATCTATTCGGGGGTGAACTAGGGAGGGCGATGGCTTAGACTAAGCAAACGTCAAATGAACTTGAGTTTTTAGATAGCTTGCTGTGGTTAGTGTTTGATAGACAAATCATCATATACATATATTTCGAAAATTGTACACAAGATTCATGGTCTTATATTTAAGAACATTTTATTATAAATTCGGGAAAGAAGAAATAATACTGAAAACTTAACAGTAATCTAAGTATGTACTACTTAGTACTAACTTATTTAAAAAAGAGAACATACAAATTAAAGGTTATAGTTTAAGAAAATAAAAGAGACAAGAACAGAGTTTATATAAGTAAAAGGTAAAAAGTACCAAGTTAATATATAGTAAAATAACATTTTTTAAGTTCGTTGACAGAAGTAACGTGACGTACTTTAGTACGTAATGAGTTTCATAGGCGAGCAACCTGGACAAAGTAAGATCCTTCAAAGGTTGATGAATAGAAACGTGGAATTTGTATGATACATCCTCTGTGAGATTGCACGTATTGAATACCGCTATAAAGATACTCAGGCACACCCCTGTGAATGAGATTATGCAGAAACACGAGGGCTTTTCGCTTGAGATGTGTGTCCAAGGAACAGTCAACAATCGAAAATCTGTACGGCCTGATATGTTTCGACCTACGTAGACCGAAGACAAAGCGTACACAGTCATTGAAGGCAACTTCAAGTTTTCGTTTGCAATCTGAGTCTAGCTTAGGAAAGATTAGGCTTCCGTGGGTAAAGTGGGGCATTAGCAGCACCCTAATCAACCTCAGTCTGAGGTTTACAGGCAGAATATTGGGAGATAGCCACAGTCTTCTTAAACCTCCATAGATTTTACCAACTGTGGTCTTAATATGATCACAGCATTTCAGCCGGGTGTTGAATTTCACTCCCAGATTTGACACCCTATCAACAAAAGGTAGCCTCACATTATTGAGGATAGTAGGAGGAAGATTATCACTATCCAGGTTTGAGCTATAAAAAGAAATGTAATGTGATTTACTAGCATTGAGGAGGAGCTGATTGTCTATGGACCATCTGTAAATTTCAGATAGGTCATTGTTTATTTTACTAATACAGTCCTCAATAAGCCAGGAGGCCTGTTTAGGTACAGCTGAACATCGTCCGCATAAAGATAGAGATTAACGCCATGGACTATCTCTTTAAGGTAATTTATAAAGAGGTTAAATAGGAGAGGTCCTAATAATGATCCTTGCGGAACTAAACAGGACAATGGCATGAGCGGGGATGCAGTCCCAACAACAATCATCCGTTAAGACCTGGTCGAGAGGAAATGCGATATAAACCTGACGGCAAACAGCGAAAAATAAAAGTTCGAAAGTACTTTACGGAGCAGCTTAACATGCACAACACTGTCAAATGCATTAGAGAAATTCAGAAGCAGTGGTAATAAGGAACTTATATACCATGTGAGGTAAGGGTTTTTAGCGACGCTTTCGCTCCGGACCGTACAATTGATGGTTGCCAAACATACGTTATAATCTAATTCTTGGAAATATACTTTTAAATACCTTGCTAATTACAAAATGGAAATTAGCTAGATAGGCAAATAATTTGTAGATTTAAAAAGAAAACAATTTTGCCATTAGTCTGTAAGGCAAGTTTGACTGAGAGGAGCTTCTAAGAAAACGAGTAATATTCAAAATTTATAATATAAAACGGAAAATTTTGCTCATCAAAAGTCAATATAATACATAGAAAGGCAACATTGCATTAAAAATTTCTTTTCTTTTATGATAAAATATTTGACCTTTCATTTTCCTTTAGTTCCTTTATTTTAGAGCCAGCTGATAGATCCATTCGGTACCTCAGGAGCCGGTTATAACATTAGGAACTACAGATCTCAAAACTCAAAATCAAAATGTACTTTACCAAAAGATCTTAGTTACCTAAGCTTATAACAATAAAGATAGTCACCTATGGCATCTACAACTGCAGAGCTACTGTTTTGTTATATCGGAAGCAAACGATCTGCTGGTGGGACCTACCAATAACAAAGGTCCAATTGTTTTCCAGGATTCCCGAATTGCAATGAACTGATACTATTAGTCGCCTGCTTTCCTGTGATCTCAACCGTCCAGGGACCAAGTAAAACCGATATCATAGGTTCATGGGATACCATAAAACTACCTATCAATAATAGGCTACCAGCCATTGAGAAGCTGGTTGTAATCTCTCAACTTAGAAAGCTGTTCAACAAGAGATCACCAAACGTCAAGAAATTAGTTATACCGCACTAATAACGTCAACAAAGCTGGTCAACAAGAGCCATTAAGAAACTAGCAGTAGCACTTAAGGGTCTCTTGGAATTTCCGACTTTTTGTTGAAGCATCCACAATGCTGTACCAATTGTGGATAATTCCATTTAGCCTTGATTTACTTGAGAAACGAATCACGACAACAAAAGCGAAGTTTTTGCTGAACTTTAGAGTAAAATTCTCAACTGTAACATTACCATAAGCTTGTAATCAGTCACCCTAGGTAATGTGTCAGAAAGGTCTGGATGATATGGGTAAAAAAAAAAATCTGTTATGGAAAGGATGAGCGCTACACTAAAACTCTGTTGGCAGGATGATAAAATCGATATAAATTTTCAATGCGTAACTGTATTGCGAAATATAAGTGAAATAAAATAATTTAAATATAGACACAATAATTTTGGAGGAAAGATTACTACCCTAGATAGATCTTCATTTGTCGGTTCGTTCTCGTCAGACGGATTGTTTAATAAGATTTTGAGCAATATCCACATGTAAGGACGCACTTGGAAAACAATAGCGTGCTATGATTACAAGTTCTCACAGCATTTTTACTGCAACACATGGTGTTTGAGAAAAAAACCAAACCATCATAAATTTGCAGATAAATAATGTCGGATTGTTCCTAGTGTAATTTAATTAATCTCGTTTCGGCATAATTGTTGTGTAACTTGGCTAAGTATAATGTAATATGCCATATATATGTAGTAGCTCCATAGTATGTCCCTAATTAAATATTAGTTCACTGACCCGCAAATATGGTAATTTACTGGCATTTAAGTGTCACTTTTGTATCACAATTAATTAATATTAATACTCCCGCAGGAATTAACTGGCGCCAAATCAATGTGTTTGCAGCTCTTCACCCCCCTTTCTGCAGGGACAAGATAACAATAAATATTTTAATAAATTTTGCGGACTTTAATGAGGATTTGAATTAAGAACAATAGTGCTATTTGTGGTACAATCAATTTGATTTGATTTGTGGTTAATTTACCAGCAATTATGAATTTCAAGTAACATATTGCAATCAGTTTGTCTCTAATGGCTATTTAATGTACTGACAAATTTCTGTGAAGGGCAATCGTCTATGAAAATCACTGGGCGAAGTATTTTCGGAAATCATGTGAAAACAAATATTTAAAAACAGAACTATCATATCTTCAAACAAGAGAAAAAGTTATAATTTGTCTAAGGCTGTAGGTAGTACATATATCCTAGAAGAAAATAAAATTAAAAAATTAGGTACATTTTTGAAATTATATTTACGATTTTGATGAAAACTGCAGTTATCTACGTAGACGCGTTCTGAGGTAGTGTCCAAATATATAGTGCAACCCGAAGTTGTTATATCTCAATCCTACGAAGATGTGTCCCATTTTCTAGTTTAAATTAATTAATTTTTAAAAAGACGAAGAAGAGGTATCGAAGTTCCGCAATTATTGCTAACATTAATTAGTTTTTCACATCCATCAACCCGCATAATACTTATTGTAAAATTCTACACTCCAACTGAATATGCAAAGTTCAATACGCGACTAAAGGGGGTATTCCATTCCTTTCTTAGACAAGATACCATCATCGTGATAGGCAAGCATACAAAAGAGGATGGCTCCAGCTAAGGATCAGCTACGAATAGCAGTTGTATAGTTGTGTCTGGAATAGCTCCTTGGAGTGCTGCATTTCATATAATTAAACAAAAGATATTATTTACAGAACAATGTAGCGATTCAAACCCTACAGGAAAGTCGGGGAGAAATGGAGACAATTTGAAATATAAATCTCTTTTTGGTAAAATATTCATTTTCAATGCGGCACATAATTCCGGTATTCATTGTTTTTTTTTTTAAATCACGAATGTTTCAAGTATTTGCGAAACGAACCTACATAGGACTTTACTACGAGAGATTTGATTACTAAAAATGTTCCGAAAAGGATATTTGCATTTTGGTATATTGGAAGGAATCCTTGGTATTTACAATTACCATTTTGGGAAAAATTCATGAAAATCACATTATTTTTGTGATTGGCACTTTTCATAACAATGAGATACCAGAAAAAGTAAATGAACTTTTAGGTACCTTTGGAATTTAAATTTTCCGTTTTAAAGTATAACTGTGCAAGACTTACTTTGTCATTTTTATTAGTTAGGTAGATATACCTTACAGCTGAATGTATATTTAAAGGATAGATACTATAGAAAACGTTGAGTATGCCTCCCTAAAGTATGTACACCGGTAGAAGAAAAAATGTGTAGCCATAATAATTAAAACTATCATATTGAGGAGACTTACACAAAGTGAATATGGCACTTTTGCCTGGGTGTTATGAGGCCTCTCATCTACATTTGAATGAAAGGAGACCGAATATAGAGGTTGCCACATACAATAGTAGAATTATTTATTAAATACAAGCCACATCATTGCACTTTATGGAAATGTGGAGACCTACAGTGTTTAGGGCGATACTTGTTGTATTCTGGGCCTCTCATATCAGCTAAAATATTGAGGAATATATTTTTGAAATTCTTTTGAATATTCCAATTAATTTTTAGGAATCCTTTGTAGCCTCGTCTTGTTAGATTTCTTTGTAAAAAGTAGCCGTTGCTCTTTTTGTATAGACAGAAAATAGTGCCAATAACTGCATTAATGAAAGTATTATACATACTATTTTTATTCGAAGTTGAATAGAGAAATCTGGAAGAAAACAAGCACTTTATAGTTCGACGATAGAGCTGAGTCTGATTTCATCAGATCGTGTGTTTGAGGCAGTGACATCGCAATAACAAAGACATATTCAACAATGTAAGAAAATTATTAAATTACTGAGTCTGAATCTATTGAAAGTAATTGAACGATATATCGCAGAAAGAAAAACAAAAAAATTGGAAATTGGTAGGTTAAGTAAGATAAATGTAAAGTTTTGTGATGGCTTTATTTTATTGTTTTAATTTTTTTAGTAATTAAGAAAAGGTCTCGAGCTGTATATATTATAGACTATGTACAGTTATTGCAATTTCAATTAATTCTAGTATACGTTTTTCTTAATCAAGCCAACAGCTTTTTGCGTATTTACCTTGAAAGAGGACAATGAAAATTAAACACTTCACTTTAAACCACAGTATACAGAGTAACATGACGTCATGTAAATCTATTCTTAAAAAGGCAAAAATAAAAATTATATTAATTTATTCCACTGGATCTATCTAAAATATTGAAATAAGTGCAATTTTAATTTCTTACCATAATTATATATTGAATTTGTTAGTTTAAAGTTCCTTTCAAGTAAATCAGTTCGAATGTAAACAAACTGCCATGAAAGTTTTATCAGTAAAAAATACAAAATAAAACTGAAATATCTCTGATTTGCACTCGTAACTGATTATTTGAGATACCTTTATTATTTCTATAGTCAAATTAGTTAACGGCAATGGTATTATTCTCAAATAGAATTTGGAATGCATCATAACGATGTATAAAAAAAGTGTGGACTTAGTTGCAAATTAAAATATGGAATAGAATTATAGTAATCTTCCTTTAATTTCAATTTCATATGGAAATGGATCACTGGAAAGCTTCCAGTGGAAGTTCATACACCTAACCCCACTTTTCCTAATAACATTGGATAATGGTATTACATGTATGAATCTATTCCCTTTACTTAATTAATATGAAAGAAATGTGAAAATTGTTCTTATTTTAATATTTTAAATAGATCCAGTGGAATAATTTTAAGAGCAAGTTGAAACTTTATTGTTCATTCGATTCTCATGACGCATAAAATGGCGAATCTCGGGTCAGGGACAGTTACACCATGTTAGTCTGTATACCGTGACTTTAAATGTCCGATCTGACATAAATCTGACATACACTCAGAACAAGAATACGTAGAACTGCGCTGAAATGAGCTTCTTGCAGTAGGCTTGTTTATTCTCATTTATGTTCTCTATTCTTCCATTCGTATTAGTGCGCTATTAACGTAAGGTTTATAATTGCAAAACTGTGAATCATATTATAAATTGTTACGATTCTACACCGTCACAAAATAAGTTGTTCTTAGTAATTAATCAGGTATGTTATATAATTTTGAAATTTAAAAATTAATTTTTCGAAAAAATATTTTTAGAAAATGAGTCGATAAAGAAGTGTAACCAAAATAATTTAAATTCTAAACGATTAGGAAAAAATGAGTCTGCAACAGAAATTTTCAAAAAATATGCAATAAAAAAGCAACCATTTACAACATTAGGAACAACACGGACAAAACTATAGAGTTCGTTTCGAACTCAATTGTCTCTCCAAAAACTGAAGCAAAAATTAGATCAATCTTGTTTCCTGCAGTTAGAAGCAAATTATATATGTGGTTTAGTGGAAGAACAAATTAAAAAAAAAATATAGTAAATTATAAATTATTAGAACTAAATGCACTGGATTTTGCTTTAAGAAACTCGATCAACCCAATTTTAGAGAGAGATTCAGGGATACACCATTACTTTTGACACGTTAAAAAGCTCGAATTCGTCTAACACCAATTCTTATGGTAGCCTAGATGAATGCCCGTTGGTCACCCATCTGTATAAGTTAAATTTTTGAATAGATTTTTCGCATATATTTCTAGAACGGTTCGTCGGACAGTAAAAATTATTATTACCAGTTTCATAGAATTTTATATTCCGAAGCGCTTTTCAGTATAATGAAAATTTCTGGAACAGATCGTTTTTGCAGTATTCCTAAAAAAACTAAATTTTTATATGGCACCACCAGAAGGGGTTGCGCGTCCATTTTTGAAATTATTATTAAAATTTTTATAAAACACTATGTAGAATATTTCAGCTCTCTACGTTGACGTATTCTCAAGTAATGTCCAAATCTGTATTCAAAAACGAAATTTTTGTATGGCAAACCTACGAAAGAGTTGCCTGATTTGGCCCATATCCGAACTTAAATTTACTTTTCCTTTTAGAAAGCCCGAGTCCCCCTAAGCGAACGCGTTCTCGAGGAATCGTGCGGACGGACGGATGGACGAACAGACGGACGGACGGACAGACGGACCGACGGACAGACGGACGGACCGACGGACAGACGGACGGACGGACGGACGGACATACGCACAGACGGATGGGCAGTCCGAACCTCGAGAACGCATTCGCTTAGTGGGACTGAAATTTTCTATACGGGCTTTCTAAAAAGAAAAGTAAATTTAAGGTCGGATATGGGCCGAGTTAGGCAACTCCTTCGTAGGAGCAGGACTGAAATTTTGTACACGAGCTTTTTTAAGAAAAAAAAGTAAATTTAAGTTCGAAAATGGGCCGAATCAGGCAACACCTTCGTAGGGCTGCCATACCAAAATTACGTTTTTCACTACATATTTGGGCTGAGAACGTGTCGACTAAGAGAGCTGAAAAGTTCTTCACAATATGAATTCGTCCGAAATTGGCTATAACCATTTTTACTGTGCGTCGAATCATTTTAGAAATATCTGCGAAAAACTACTTCAAAAATCATACTTGTACAGAGAGATGATCATACAAAATTAAATAAGGGCATTCATCTATCTAGAGTATCATAAAAATTGGTCTTAGACCAATTGTAGCTCTCTAACTTGGTCCCTACTAGGATTATTTCTGTGTGTTACGAACGGAATGACAAACTTAGTATGCCCTACGATTTCATCTAGGGTATAAAAGTGGCATGCGATTCGCTTAAAATCCATCCATATCTGTAGAAAAGTTATCTTCTGATGAATCAATGGTGGAAGATTTGATGAGAAAATTCAAACAAATTGTTTACGAATTTAATTTAAAAAAAAATTAGATCGTAAAATATTGGTAGCCATTCATGAAAAACATTGTACAGGAAGGAAAATCTCTAAAGAACGTGTTACCATTATGGTTTATTGCAAGGCCACTGGATAACATAAACTTGAATTACAAGCGAAGAAACCAAACCGCGATCGTACTTTATTATGGATCATCAAAGAATGCTTAGTAAACAACAACTTTATTTAAGTAATGGCTTTTCAAAGAAATTGTATAAAAATCATAGGAACGGTCTGCCTGCCAAAGTTCTCCTATTAGTAAATAATGTTGGATGTCATTGTATAGAATCGCTGAATTTAAAATCTTTTTCCTTTCACCAAATATGACAGCAATACTGTAACCATTATACCGATAGCTAGAAGATCCAAACCCACTTGCAGAGAGTTTCGACCCACTACCTTATTGCCGTTTCTATCTAAGGCCTTGAACAAATTAATGTCTATTCAAATCTCGAACTTTCTTCAGCTTAACAACCTCCTTCATTCTCTTCAATCTGGATTCCGATCAAAACACTCCGGCATCACCGCACAATTAAAAATAGTAATTGAGATGCGGAAAGCCTTGGACTCAGATAATCTAACCATTTTAGTTCTACTAGACTTCTCGAAGGTCTTTGTTTGACACTGCGGACCACACGGTTCTATGTAAAAAGCTGTTAACAAAATTCAACTTTTCATCTTATGCGGCTAGGCTTTTGCATAGTTATTTGACATTTCGTCTGAAACAGTATACTTTAATGACAGGTACTCTTTCTACCTCAGTGTCAATCGTGGAGTTCCACAAGGATCGATTCTGGGCACATTGCTTTTTTGCATGTACATAAATGATATCTTTGAATCTATCTCCCATAGCAAGCTTCATCTATGTGCTGACGACGTGCAATTATTTCTCTCCTCTTGATCTTATTGAGGACGGCATAAATTGCATTAATGAGGATCTCGTATGCCTTAATCGATGGGCAATTCAAAATGAGCTTATGCTTAACCCGCAAAAAAACGAATGACATAATTGTTTACAGGGTACATCTCGACAAAACATATTTTCTCCCATTAATTCTTAATAACACATCTATTCAATGGGCAGAGTCCCTTCGTAACATAGGTGTTAAGTATATTCAATGACACACGTACCTGGGATGATCATATCAATAGTATCGTACGTAAAATATACTTTTGTCTCCGTTCATTATGGGCTTCGCTTCCAGTCAGCTCACTCCTCTAGGCACACGTCGGCTCCTGGCTCGTTCATTGCTTTTACCAATGATCACTTATGGATGTGAGATCTATGATAAGGTAGACCATCGGAACATCAGCAAATTGTCACTTGCGTTTAACTCTATAATTCGTTACATATACAATCTTCGTAGATTCGATGACATTTCATCTTATGTAAAGATTGTGTTTGGGGGTGTAACCTTTCCTCTTATTTAGACTTTCGCTCATTGATAACGTTTATAAAAATCATGAAATTTTGTTGCCTGGGTTATCTTTTTGATGATTTCCAGTTCTCTTCGTCTCGAAGAACTCTTAACTTAATTTTACCACGAACTTATGGATTAGATTAGATTTGTGAAGGGGTGTATAGGTGTTAGCCTCGCAATCACTGCGACCTGAAAGATCTATTGTGAGTCCCCGTTGAATTTGCTCCATTTATAGGTTTAGACTGTTAATAAAGTCTAGAACCATTCTGGGCTTGAAGTTCCATACGTAACAAGGTGGAGGAAAAGCATGTTCAAGGTGGAGTAATCTCCGCCTAGCCAATGCTTCGCAGTTGCAGAGCAAATGCTCCGAGGTTTCGTAAGCATCCTGACAGAAGCGGCAGGATGAAATCTCAGCCAAACCCAGCTTGTTTAGGTGATACCTCAAGAAACAATGGCCTGAGAAGAGCTCAGTGATCATTTTGAGCTCTGTTCTTCTAAGGAGTAGGAGTTCTTTAGTTTTTCCGCCAGAGGTGTCGATAACCTTTATGGATTAATAGCCAAACGCCTGTTCTTCAATCACGCCTTTAACCTTTATAATGCCTTGCCGCATGATATTAAACAGCCAACAATGTCGGGCTCTTTCTTTGCATAGAGACTTACATAAGTACTTTATCACTCTTCTTGCGCGCCACTACACCCTAGGTTTGTTAATTTACTTACTTTCTGCTTTTTTTTTTGATCTTTTCTATTTTCGCTTTACCTCTCACTCTTTTGAAATTACTTGAAATTATTCAAACTTATACATAATTTAAAAGATGCGAATCTTAAATGTATAATTGAATGGATGACAATAAATAATAATAATAAGAATAAAAGTTTGCTGATTAACCTTACTACAAAGCCAGTATTTCTATAAAAGATGTAACGTATATAATCCGACAAGTGTGGAAGGATGCTCCAACGGCTACAATTCATAACGCTTGGAAGCGTTTGAAGAAATTAGCATAAACTTGCCAATTAATCATTAAGATGAACATTCACTAATTAATAGCGATAATAATTTTTCATCCGATGGAGAATGGGTAAATTGAAGAAATGAAACCGTTACATTAGTATGTGGAATGAAGAAATTAGTGTGGAACAACAACAAGAAGATGAACTAATAAATCTTAGCTCCAAAATTGTTGATGAGATTATAAATGACTTCATTAATATAATTGAATGGGAAATGGAAGGAGGAAATTTATCAACGGAGGATACTCCCGCTCTAAGATGAATTCAGCAGAAAGTAATGCAATATTTAAAAATCTGAAGGACTAACAAAAATATTGATCTACATGAACCTTTTTGTAGAAAGTTTATTTTTGTTTACAGTAAATTAAAGATACTCGTAAGTGTGGACTTTCCTTTCTGCAATATATTCGCATAAAAGATTTAATAAAAATGTTTCATTAAAATCAGATGCAGTTTTAAATAAAAATTTTGTTCATTTTGTTCATTTTTGTTCATTTCGATTAGTTAGGCATAATATTGATTTTGCATAAAGTTTGATTAATTTGATCACGCAAACATGTTGTACGTCGTACTCCTTAAGTTAGAAAGTTTATGTACAAAAAAATTGCTTGTTTCAATCAGGTAGTGCCATCTATAGGTACATCTGGATATACGTTACAGAAGTTCCAGAACTTGCAAAATATCTCTGATCGAACAATATCTTTTAATCTATGCTAAACCCTCTTGGGATTTTATTAATAAAGGTTTTTGATTAAAACATTTTCTTGAGAAAATAACAAGATCTTTAACCAAATCAACAAATATTAAAATATGTGATAAATCTTTTTTATAAAGTACTTTGTGGCAGAAATTCTTTCAGAACACGACAACCCGAAATCAAGAGGAGAGCCGCTGTTATTATTGATTCACAAATAGAAGATGATATACAACTAGCGACATACATATCTCTGAACGTAGGTGGGACTATCATTTGGTATAACAAAAGCTTTAATTAATTTTAGGAAATCACGGCAAAAATAAATATGCTCCGCAAAGAGTAAACAAGTAATTACTTTTTAGTCTTTTTGTGCGTTTTGATGAGTAAGCATCGTGGAGGAAATGCGACATACATATTTATAAACGCAAGTTCCCTTTGGAGTAAAATAAGTGGATTTTGTTATTCTTTTCATTAGAATTTGGTAAGATTTAGCGAAATAAATAAATAAATAATTTTTTTTTAAAAGGACACGTTTGTTGTCAAAAAAATAAAATTCTAATGGAAAGGAAAGATGTTGCGGCCTCTTATGACCTTGTGTAATTTGCCGGTAAATTACGAGACATTGGCCCTATTGCACCATCACTATCACTAACTAGTGAACAAATTATCAGTTTATTGGTTTTTTGATCAGTGTAAGTAATAAGAGTTACACGACAAACATTTAAAATTTCACGCACTTATCAATCGATAAAACTTATCATTTGTTTGCTAAGTAACGATGATTAGTGTTGCACTAAATGCTTAAACTAACTATCACAAGTTTAGTGGATTAACAAGTATACGGTATTATGTATGTATGTTGAACAGTGGTAATAATAAGAACAAACGGATTCCTAAAATTCAATAATTACTGTTCATTCGCAGCGGGAAATGGATACAACACCGCATCGAAGCCGTATTGCACCTTTGGCATGCATCATGATCATCGACCCATTTCTGCACCGAAACTTCGATGAATTTTACACACAATGTCCTAGGGAGTGTGTGATGCCTTTTTGTAGGAGTAAATGTCGGGAAAGCATCGGTGAATAATCTTCGATGAAAACATGGATGAATAATCATCGGAGAAAACGTCAATGAAATTTCCTCGACTAAAACTTGAAACACTAATGATCGATGAGAACCTCAAGGAATAATCATTGTTGAAAACCTCAATAAATAATAACCGATAAAAATATTGACAGCCAATCAATTTCTGCAGATCCAGGGGTTGTATCTACTTGTAACTTGAATCGAGTAAAGTCGAAACGACTATAGCAAAATTTAAATCTAATAAGTTTTTTTTTTTTTTATGTAATCCACCTGTTAAAAGTCATTTCGACTTTATTCGACTGCAAGTTATATAGTAGCACAGCAGGAAGGACAGGATTTTGGATAGAGAACGATATTATATTGGTTATTGCTTACCAGGAGAATGGCATTTGGAAATAAAAAAAAACAATATTTCAAACAATTAAACGTATATTTCACCTAATAGGATATTTCATATAGTCCATTATTGATACTTAAGCGAAGAGCCCTGCACACGAACCAGTCTATTCCTATTACTAAAGAAAATCACTTTTTACAACACACACTTTTTAATTTTTACTCGTACTTAAGCCAATTTGAACTAAACACCTGAAATTTTGACCTGCATCGAATTTTGAAATATCAACTACAAAAGAGTTAAAAAAAAATCGTGTTCTACGTTGTACAGGCACCCTGGTCCCAACGTGATTAGTACTTCAAAGTCGGATTTCGCTCTTTTCTGCAGGAAATGTAGAGACATTTTTCAGTGATACTAATTTCCTCGATGGATTTGCTGTATACCTAGTTTCATTCACGATAATTTTCCCGCTGGGTTATTATTTGTACGAGTTGATGATAGTGAGTAGCGCTGATAACAAGCTAGAGAAGGTATAGGAAAAGTAGGTGAGTTAAATTTGTTTTGTAATCGTCTAAATTATTTCAATTGCCTTTTTTCCTCCCACAAGAAACATTTTTATGCAATTAATCAAGGATAAATTCATGAACACCAAAGCTGCTTTCCACAATACTTCTACTGTTTTTTTTTTAAATCTTTGTTCTGTTGAGATTATCAGAATTTCTTCGCAGTGGTGGCATCAGCCATTCTCTTAGTGGTTAAGCACCATCCGCCAAAATTACTGCACCAGGAAATGGACGAAACCAGCTTCAATATTTCGAAATGACTGGGAATTTCGAAGTTCTCTTGAAAATCATATCCACTACCTGGACAATTTGAATTTACGGCATAAAAGCTCCGGTATGGTCCATACACTATCATTGTGTTAAATGCGTGGTTTCCGTGCCGGTTTATATAGTGCTCTTCATATCCTTGCAAGTGTATCCATATTAATCATAGTAACATCAATGAATCCAGCTACTTGAGGAAAGCCACCAATATCAAGAAACTGGTAGTGACAAACCTGGATGATTTTCTGGCCTACGAATTGTTTCATCCATCATCACATTGATTGTTGTATTTGATACCTAATGAACCCCACACACAGTTGATTTATTGATAACACGCATATTGGCAATTCCATGGTATTGGGGTCCATTTGTAGAGTTGTCAGAATTGTTCCGTCCACGGCTATGTTGCGAATTTCCGCCAATCTTTACAAGACTATAATCTATTTGAACGCGTGTTAAACGAAAATTTTCTAATGTGCTGTGTCCGAGTCCAGCGTGTAATTTTATTGCGTTTTCGACTCAGATTTTTCCCTCAAAAAATCTTTCAAAATGACACATTTCTTTTTTATTTTTATATTATGACATTAGAGTAAGATCTGGTATTGTGGTATAGGAAGGTACTGCGGTATACCTTTATAACGCCTAATGTGATGCAAATTTTCCTTTTCACTAGCGCCTAGTTCACATGCCGAACAAACTTAATTTTGTCTAATCATGTTCCTTCTAGTTATAATTTTTTCTCCATGTAGTATTTGTCATCGTGCAGTGAAGTTAACAATTTTTAAGTGAGTGACTAACAAGATTAATTCATTAAGAATTTCTCATGTTCGAGAGTGGCTGTGCTGCTATTTTGAAAGTTTTTTCTATAATTTGTGAATTTTTAAAGTAAGTTGTGATTTTTTTATTTTTTATCCCTTCTCTGAAATTTAGGTAAAAAGTACCCTTTCGAGTAATGTGAAATACTTGAAGGAGGGTTAAGTGGTATGGTATTCCAAATTTGCCGCATTTATCTCCATTATGATTTAAATTACAAGCTGACCCGAAAATGCCAAAGAAAGCTTTTAATATTATAGAAAATGGGATAGAAATGAAATGCAAAACGCAATAATTTCTGTCGGGAGCAATAAAATGGGAATAAAATTGGTTGCAAAAAGATTTCAAGTGCCGCATACCACTTGGCAAGTAGTTATAAATGCATAAGCGAACATCTATCAATCCACTCAGGTCGAAAGTCAGTTAAAGAAATAGAAAAACAACTGGTAAAATATTTTCAGGAAAAAGAAAGCCGTTTCTGGAGTTTTACTAGAGGTATAATACGTACTTTGACATCCCAGATGGCCCAAAATAAATAACATTTCCAACAAATCCTGCACAAATATAGCTTTCACCAACCAACGGGCACATCCATTAACCGGGATGGAAACATTTTTTGATATCCTGGAAGATATTTATACCAATAATAATCTATCACCATCACGAGTATGGAACGTTGATGATACCGGAGTAAACAGCCACAAATTCTAGCAAAAAAGAGAAAACTTCAAATAGCAGCAATGACATTTGCTGATCGAGGTACGTACTCTTGTTGCCGTAGTCTATTGTATGAGTGCTAGTGGAAATTTTATTCCGCCCTATTTTATTTTTCCATGAAAAAATCAAAATCCTCTTTTCATAAATAATGCTCGTGCTGATTCCAAGGCTGCCTTTCACATTTCTGGATGAGTCCAATTGCCCATTTTCAGAGAGTGGTTCCATCATTTCTTGGAGCTCTCAGTACCGTCAGACCAGGAGCTAGTTCTGTTCATTTTAAATGGGCACTATAGCCATACCATAAATATATAAATAATAGACCTGCTACATCAGAACAATGTTATTATTATCTCACTCCCTTCATATTCAACCCACAAAATGTAACCATTGGATAGAATCTTCATGGGGCCACTTAAAAATATCATAATGAGGAAGTAAGGCACTTTATCAGGGAGAGTGGTAGAAAGGTAATCCTGCGAGATATAGCTCAGCAATTTAAAAATGCTTATTTGAAAGTCCAAATGGGACAAATCGCTACAAGCGGCTATAAATGCACCGGGATTATCCTTTTAGTAGAAATATATTTTCCAAATCTGATTTCGTATCGGGTGATAATTTCTGTGAAAGTTAATATAACATAAAAGAAGGTTTGTCATTACCAGAATTGAATAATCAGTTCAGTAGTATGAAAAATACAATCGAATGTACACAAGTGATAGAGAGAGAATCCTCTATTTCTCAGTTGGTCCTGATATAGCTGATAAAAATAATGAAAGTGTAAATTAAATCAAGGCAGCTTAACAGCAATAGCACCAACTTTCGAGCCTATCCCTGGTATAACTAAAATGTATTTTACTCCATGGGATATTTCTCCTCCATCGAAAATTATAAAAATTAGGATAACTAATAAGGGAACAAGAACCTAGGCAGCCAACACGAAAATATCACCTTATAAAATGAAACTAGAGGAGAGTATCCAAAAAGCACAAAAGCCGTAATGAAGTCTAAGGAACAGATGACACCAAAAAGTAAAGTCACTCGCAACTCAAACAAAATTTCAAGACCATATTTAATTGAAAATCTTGCAGTAATATTTTTTAGAATGTTTTGAGGAATTTCTTTCCACTATTTTTGAGTTTATTTTGTAAACAAGGCGTAAACTTTTTTTTTATTTTAATTTTATATTTTATGTAGAATTCTTCCTTATTTGTTGTTTAATTGTTATGTTGTCTTTCATTTTTTCTGCAAAAATATATATTCGGTCGAATAATATTGATTAATAAAACAAGACACTGGTACTGTTTTCAAAAACTCTTTAATTTAATATAATTTTTATTCATAAAAAATTTAATAATTTAAAGCAAAACTTAATGCAAAACACTTCCATAAATAACAGAAAAACGTTTTGAGTATGAAACAAGATTTAGTTTTCAAAATATAGCTAAATATATAAATGGTATTCCACAATACCTGATCTTGCTCTACCGATCACGTTGAAAGACAATTCGAAAAGAGAATTTTTTCTTATCGTTCTGTTGCTTAAATTTTCAAAGTCTCTATTGAAAAATGATAAGCGTTATAATTTGGTGCCAAGTAAATTGAAAAAAACACCTAATTTCCTAACTTTATCCCGTTTCCATAGAACACTTATCACTTATTCATTTCCTATTTGGTGCAACAGTAATTTGAAAAGTTGAGAACTTCTCACTTTTCAACACTCAAATGAGTTCTTTTCAAATTTCTCTTTGGTCCAACAGGATTTCATCATAAATTTTGATAAGTTGCTAAGTGATAATCGATAAGTTGTTGGTGCAATAATGCCATATGCACCTATTATTATTTGTCTTAGCTGTAATAGTCAGAACGAAAAAAAAATTGATATTCAAAAGTTAAAGCTCAAAATGCAAAGTTACCGCTATTCAGTGTTAGAGGATTTCAAATCTTTTGAGTGAGGACACGAAAATTGGTAGTTCCAAAATTCCAAAAATAACATTGTTATCTTGGTGATAGCTCATTGAATATTCGTCTGAGGTTGTAATATTTAGAGATCTTTCAGAGAAAATTTTTTGTAGTTATAAATAAATTGTCGTACTCAAGCCACTGTTACGTACGCATGCTTTTATATTATAGCGAAGTGTGACCCCATACGCCCACTTACGTAATTTTTTCGTGAGATAATTTCGACATTTTATAATACCTTCGGATCAGTTCTAGCGAAAATAAATCAAACGAATGTTGAGATTGTAGTTTTGTGCTCAACTCCGAATAGTGATTCTTATTTTTTTACTTTTCTATAAAGACTGGCGAGAAGTTCCTCAGTATATAATAAATTTTTAATTTGTGTTAAGTACCTTAAACAGAAGTTATTTGTTTTTCAGTTTTTGTTAAAGTAATAAGATTTAGTCATCGAACGGCATTGTTTTTTGTTTTTGAATACTTTGTGGTTTACTTAAATTTCTAGAAAGAAATTGGGTGCACTGCTGACTCCGTACGCCCACTTGTGTCATTTTGCTAGTGCGCCTACTTAAGGGTTAAGTTAAATAATCGGTCACCACCCAATGAAAGATTTAGTAAAGAAACATGTTAGTACGAGTAATATTGACATGACTAATAAGTTTTGCCAATTTTTCTTTTAGTTTTGAGGCGGTAGTTTAATTAATATTAAAGTTTATCTTTTTTTCATTCTGCGCTATAGTAATTCTTATTGCAGATTTTTTTTCAATTGCTGATACAAGTGATTTCGCATAATGATCAAGGTATATTTTAATAATTTCTGAGATAATCGTTTGTTTCGCCTTTTTATTAATAGCTTTCTATCAATCAACTTACAGACCCCTGACTAAAAAAGTTTGTGTCTGAGCGCCTGAGCCCCTGAGAGTGCCGCTCGTAACGAAAGAAAGAGTCTTACGGTAGTAAGCGTAGATGGACTTACATGGGGTTCTTTGATTTAGTACGGATGAATGGGGAGCTTTCCGATGGGGTAAAATGTTCTTACGTGTTGGGGGTTTTGGGGTGCGGGTGGTAACTACCACGCCTTGATTGTGCCGATCGTAACGAAAGAAAGAGTATTACGGTAGTAAACGTGGATGGACTTACATGTAATTTTCTTATTTAGATTGAGTAAATATGGAACTTTGCGATGGGGTAAACTATTCTTGCCTGTTGGGGGTTTTGGGGTAGAGGTGTTAACTACCACCCTTGGGGCTGTCCAATATGGGCCGTGTGTAATATGATTCGGAAATCGGGATTCGAGACGGGAGTCGGGTCTCCAGATTCGATTTTCGGGAGTCGAGTTTTGAGAGTTGATCTTTGAGGGTAGAGTTTCGAGAGTCGATTTTCGAGAGTAGAGTTTGATGGTCGATTTTCCAGAGTAGATTTTCGAGAGTCGAGTTTCAACATACGAGAGTCGAGTTTCGAGAGACGAGCTCCGAGATTATGACTAAATGGTAGAAAATAAAATATATTAAAAAAACTTTCAAAATAAATAACTTTTGTAAATAAAACGCACCAAAAAGTAAAAAATAATTTTCTTCTTTCTATGTATAAACAAGAAAATTTTAATTCAAAATAAAATGTGCCACATGTTAAATGTAATGTGTGCTACTTGTAAAGTACTGTCACTTAATTGACAGTAGAAATATGTCAAGAGAAAGTTATCTAATGTGTTAACTTTCTGAGCACTCTCCAAATCTCTGTTTCTCTTATGGAATAGAAATTATCACCTGAAAATAAGAAGTAATCAAAGCTTGTTATACACTATTCACTTCACCCTAATGTAACTTCCCATAAGTTACGCTAGAGCAAATATTTCCTGGATGCTGTAGCTCAATTTTAAGTTGATGCGTGTACATTGACTTACAGCGTAACTTCCAATAAGTTACACTGTGCAGTGCCGATTGTCTTCTGTTCACTAATCAAACTCTGAAAAAGAAAGAGAACACTCAAGTAGCACAAATGACACTTAGGTGGCGTTAGTGTAGCGGTAAATGAAAGATATCATTCGATTGTTCATTTATCTACGTTTATTTCTGGATGAATACTTCTAAATTAAAATCTGTTTTCAAACTAAATGAAGCTAGAAACTTAACCCTATTGCAATTCACTTATTAAATTTAGATATGTATTGAATTGTGTCAAAAAAATCTATTTCAAACAAAAATCCTATATGTTACTTGCTCAAAAATCCTATGTGTTAATTGCTCAAATTCCTTATATATTAATTGCTCAAATTCCTTATTACTAATTCTATTAGCTACAATTTTAATTTGACCTTTTCGCTTATTATAAATTTCTCTTATATTTTATGGCTGAAAATGAAATATGTGTTATTAATGGTATCGATGGGTAACCAATTATCAAGCAGTGTGACGTTGACCCGTGTGGGCAAAGGGTCACACTTTGACTAATTGATCACGTAACCGATAAAAGTCGAATAATTATCAATTATCAATAAAAATTAATTATTTTTATTCTCAAAATATTTTTTTTCACTAAATAATTTTGGTTGTGTGCACTTATTAGTACTGTAAGTGACATGAAATGCATTCTATTTACACTGTGACAATAATTACCCTTTACCAATTACGTATCTAGAAATAAAATACCTTGAGTTGCCCGCAACTTGTGTTACGACGAATTCGTTGAAATTTGTAAAAAAAAGCACAAAAAATTGATCAAAAGAAAGTAAAAATAAAATTGAACTAGAAAAAAAACAATAATTATTACAAGCGAAGATAAAATTGTATGTTTTATATGATTACCGAATTTAACTTTATATCAATGAACTCTAACTTTATTTGACCCAAAAAAAAAGAACTCTAAAATATTACTGATGAAGAAAACTTTTGCAAATAGGATACACTGTATCTAAAGCACTGTGAACCCTTTGACAACTGTTGCAAAATAGAAGACTGAGAGAACGAAAGACCTCCTTTTTATAGAAAAATTCGTTCCATTTTCGCTATCCATTAAGTGAAATATTGAAAATTTTCACTTAAAATTACGAATAATGACCTCAAACTTAATGTCACTAGATAGCAAATTTCCTACTCTACAATTT
This sequence comes from Dioctria linearis, assembly GCA_963930735.1. NCBI lineage: Eukaryota > Metazoa > Arthropoda > Insecta > Diptera > Asilidae > Dioctria > Dioctria linearis. The sequence continues at coordinate 42,313 of CAWVNZ010000807.1, forward strand.
GGCATCTTTGTTGTAGAGATTAATTAGAAATTCGATGATTTTAATGAATTTTTGTGATTGCTGAGAAATTTGCTATAAAATTTCACTTCGTTACTACGTTTCCCTCTCGACGTAATAGATTTTTCTGACATTTGTAGTATTTTTTGTCTTTTTCCCACTGTGAGTCTCTTTCGCACTCATTGTGGGAAATACATTTATAAAAAATCACGAATATCGCATTCTCCGTGCAAAATATCGCGCAACGAACGTCGCCATCGAGATCGCGGTTCGATTTTACCCGTTCTTGATATGTCAAACGTCGCCGTGACATAAAGTTTGAGCTGTTCGGCACAATCGCGCGCTGATGCTAACAAAGTTTTATTTTGTATTTTTAAGGTATTTTTAAATAGTTTTTTAGTGTTTTTCAGGTAACAGCATCATCATTACGGATAGCTTTTCATCAGGTAAGCGTATTATGCATTTATTGTATTTATTTGTGGCAAATGTCAGGTGAGTGCTTTCGTGGCATTTTTCACCTTGTTTGTCTACAAATATTTATCATAATTGTAATAATTATGTAGTTAAATGCGTAATTGAATGTTTTATGGTGGCTTGAATACATAAAACATGAAATTACATATGTTTTTACACAATTCCTCATCTACATTGAATTGTTGTTGTACGGCATACATACCTACAGTCCTGTTCTTGACTATGTTTATGTTATATGTTAAAAAATTATTAGAAAAAACACTAGCTATTTCGATTATTAATATATTTTGTTATTAATTCATTTTCTTTTTATTTCATTGTAGATCTTCATGGGATTTCTTCCATTTGTGGAAACTCCAAGTGGAGGTAATTTTTTTTATATGTATCTATATTATTTTCTGGAATTAATTTGCTCCCTTTCTTTCAGGTTCGCTGAGCACCACAACTCAGACTAAATCTTAAAGGTTAGTTGCAGTTAGACGATTCTGATTGTAGTTATGGATGCCCAAACTTTTAAGAATTAATCTGACTTGTATAATTTCTTGTTATGCATTAAACTTTTCTTGTTTATATTACTGTGAAAGAAAAAAAATATTTTTTACGTTGTAGTGCATTTTGTTTACAAAAGTTAGTTATTTTAAAAGTTTTTTAAATAATTTTTTGTATATTCTTAGGACCAATAAATCAACGTACTTCTGATTGATTTCTGTGAACATCCTGTGTTTTGCTTACTTGCAAATTGTTACAGCCTGAGTTAATGCTATGTCAATAAATTGTAAAGAATATTAGGAGATCATTATCTTCCGCCGAAAAATTTTTGAAATATGGTCTTTCGTACGCAACAAAAAAAAAATCAGGTCGAAAGTCGGTGGTTACGGCATCGAAAAACGACATAGTGTACAATGTACATAATTTCTATCAACTTACAGACCCCTGACTAAGAGAGTTTGTGTCTGAGCGCATGAACGCCTGAGCGCCTGAATGACTGAAAGTGCCATTAGTGACGAAAGAAAGCGTTTTACGGTAGTAAACGTGGATGAATTTACATGGGGTTTTCTTATTTAGAATGGATGAATGTAAAATGATGAGGTAAAATGCTCTTACGTATTGGAGGTTTTGGGGTGGGGGTGCTAGCTACCACCATTTGAGAGTGCCGTTCGTTACATAAGGGCTTTAGGGTAGTAAACGTGGATGGATTTACATGGGGTCTTTTTATGTAGAATGAGTATATGTGGTAAAATTTTCTTATGTGTGGTGGGCTGTCCACTTTGGGCCGTGAGGTATGATCTGCAGTTAGACAATTGTGATTAAAGTTATGGATGCCAACACTTTTAAGATTTAATCTAAGTTGTAACATTTCTTATTTTGCATTAGACTTTTTTTGTTTATATCACTGAGAAAGAAAGAAAATACTTTTTACGTTTTAGAGCATTTTAATTACAAAAGTTGTCTAATTTAAAAGTTTTCTTTTAATATACCTATTTTATTTAACAAGATTGCTTGCATTTCCATATTTAGAAAGCAGAAAATCGGCTGTTAGAAAACACCAAATCAGGGACTTTAATAATAAATATACTTAAAAGAAACCATACCTGTACACTAAAAACATTGCTTTTTTCCTGTTATATCTGCAGTAAAGCTTTTTATAACTGCAAAATAAATTTATGTCTATAGAAAATAAATATAACATTGCTCTTCTAGTCATAAACGAATTCAATAAATCCATAACAGGCAAACATTTACTGAGCAGACAAAAATATCACTTAAAAATATATTTAACTTTCCTATATAAAGCTTTGCATTATCTGTTTTGTATGAAATATTAAATATCTGATGGAGCTTTAATATTTTTAGAGAGGACATGCAAAATAAGTCATGAAAACCCTAACTTCGGCTCCTGAGCAATATAATTCATTTAAGAACCATTTCATATAACAACCGTTGAATAAGCTGGTGCAGGTTACTCTAGAGCAAAAATGCGCACAAAAGAGCTCCAAACCGTGATTCATTAATACATAATTCTGCTCTAAATTACTGTTATATGAAATGAACTGTGTTTCATGAGTCTGCTGTAAAGTAATCCTGAGTAAGTGCTGCTCTAACTTTTTAGAAGGAACAACTTAGAGCAGGCATTTGACAACTGTCTTGACATTTTTGATAAATAATTTAAATAATTGTGTTTTTTTTTGTGTGAAAAATTAGTTTCTTTATATTAATTTTTCAGAAATTTCTAGAAAATGTATTTCATGAACTCCCTGCTCCTTTTTGCTTTTCTGATCTACTTATATAACTTGTCAGTTAACTAGAACTACCCCGCTGTAGTGTTTGAAAAGGAAGTTCCCCTGGCAATTTCCCAGCGTCTTTCCGGTACCAAATGGGGTCTGAAGTGTGCATGCCTCATTGTGGTTAATTTCTTTATGATATTTTAATGAGCTTTTCTTTATTATACTAACCTCAGCGCCTGTGTCTACTACTAGTTTAGTTTGGCCGTTCAGGCCTATGTCTAAAGGAAGTTTTACGTTAGCGACACTGGAATCGGGCTGCTGAGGAGACCCTATTTTATTATACGGTAGATTTATAGTCGAGCCGGGGAGTTTTGGGTCGACTGTACGTCGTTTCCCTGACTCCGAGCTTCCCATTTACGTTTTTGTTTACAGTTATTTACTGCATGTCCAGATCGACCACAAAACTCACACTTTTTACGCACATTATAGACTCTTGAGTTGTTATTGGCATTTTGCGGCTCTCTAGGACGTTGGTTTGGTGCTTCTCTGTTTTGGGGTCTTTGAAAACTATGATTATACATTTTGCAGGTCACACAGTACGGCGTATTTTTACGTTTCAGACAATCGGCGTATGTATGGCCTCTTATATTACAAAAACTACAATTTATTTTATTTACATAATTACTTTTATTTTGTACATTAAAATTTTTATTAGGAGATCTTGGCTCCTGTTTGATATTCGGCGATGGTGTGTGTGCCTGTGTGAACTGTGCCGGCGGTATGTGATTTTTTGTATTTTCGTGCGTTTTATTTTGCCAGGATCCCTGTGTAAGGGGTATAAAGCCTGGGTTGTATCCATTATGACTTGCAGATGCACTAGGGTGTGTATTTTGTACGTAATGTGGTATAGCTGTACTAGCAGGATTTTGCATTGTATTCTGCATTGCACATGATTGAAACTGCCCTGGAGGTTGCAGGAATAGAGCACTTTGCTGGAGACGTTCCATGTCAAGTGCTCTTTGTGTTAGGTCATCCACCGTGCCGTCTGTCATGGTCAGAAGGTATAGGCACATATACTGGTTATTGACTCCTGTTTTTAGTGCGTTTTTCGCGAAATCTTCCAGCTGCGTTTTAACAGCTGGGGCTGCTGTGGCTCCGTATTTGGATTCTGCTGCTTCATTGCAGAGTGCCAGCATTTGTTTTTCTCGTGCCGTAAAGGCTGTGAGGTTTTCCAAAGGATGCTGCCTTGTAGTGATTAATTTATTTACCAGTTCCTGGTAAGTTTCCATAGGCAAGTAGGTACGACTTAACCGTTCCTCTACCTCTTTGAATGTAGTAGGCATATTTGAGTCAAAAAGCTGATAAACTTCGCCTCGAAGTCTGGTGGGGGAAGATTTGCAAAAATGTTGATAGTTCCTCCACCGAAATGCACTGGATTACCTGTCTGCAGCACCCTAGGAATGTTTGGAGCTCAAGGCTCAATTTTGGGTGCTGTTCTCCCGAAAATAGGGGGACGAGCTGGGCAGTTAGCTTGGCGATTTTCGCGTAATCTGCCTTGTTTATATTGGGAAGTCTGAAGCTAAAGTTTGAATCTTTTGGGGAGCTTGTTTCTTCTATGCTGGTTTCCAGAAGGGAGTCGCCCAGACAATTTAAAAGGATTTCACTCACGGTGGAATCACTGACACTGTCGTTGGCACTTTCACTTAAATCTACACTATTATTTTTATTTGTGGCTTCGAGCGAGTGCGAGAGTTCTCCAAACTCCTTCAGGCTCTCTTTGAACTTTTCAGTACTTTTCAGTGCGATTTGCTCAAGCCTTCGTTCCCGAGACTTGGCAATCTGTTTGTCAATAGAATCGCACTGTATAACCGAAAGTTCGAAGGAGTCTCGCACTTTCCCTTCTAAATACTTTAGATATTTCTCTAGATTTAAATTGGAAGATCTTACTTATTGGGGACCTGTAAGGATTGTCGCACTCCTGAGTGTTAGCCCTTTTTCTGTTGAGAGTGTTGGGGGTGTTTGCACTTCACCCTCTGGTGCGATGTTGCTCCCTCGTTGCCTCCTTCGTTCCGGGACGGAACTTCCTGAGCGTCGCCCGGTGAGGAGGATTGTGGTGGAGTTGGTAGAGATGGTAGTATTTCCTGCGGCGTCTCTTGGTGGGAGCTTTCCTCGCTCATGGACCACCGAATGTAAAATTTGTAGCTAGGGGGGCTTCTGCCGTCTTACTTCCCTTGGTTCAAATTGAGAGGGGGGCTTATTGCCTTCTTCGAGGTCCCTCTCAATTCAGGATCGCCGGTTTTTTCGGTTGAAGTTCTTTTGCTGCCGGGGTAGCCCGTGACCTACTTAAATTCCCCTGGATGAAAACTGAAAGGGGGGCGCGTTGCCTACTTCGAAGTCCCTTTCAGCTCCGGATCGCAGATTGTCGGTTGAGTATTCTTCCTTCAAGTTTCGCGTTGGAATTTTCGGCTATGGACGTCTTATGTTCCTTGGCTGGGATGAAGCCCGCTATTGTCCCACGTTGGCACTTTGTGCTTTGATGAGGGGGTGGCAAGTTTTTCAAACAGAGGCAGTTAAAGCTGTCCGACCCCGAGCGTTGGGAGCCGACAAGATCGAAATACCCCTGAAGCCAGACTCAACTTCAGGCGGAGGGTAGGGTGTCTTGCCCAGTATTCGATCTCGTCTTAAACTCCTTTTTGATTCGTAGGATAGAGGGTTTTCGAGCGCTTATACTTTTGTTTGTTTAAAGTAGGCTTCCTCTATCCTACCGGCTGCGCCAATTTTGTTATATATATATATATATTTTTACATATATATATATATATATTTCTTGTACTCCTACCTGCTTATCCCCTTTTTGATTTAAACAACCTTTTTTTCACTTTACTCTCTGTTTTCTTTTATTTAAATATAGTTATTACAATTAGACACAATTTCTTAGTACACAATTTCTTAGTACACAGTTTCTTAGTATACAATTTCTTAGTACACAGTTTCTTAGTATACAATTTCTTTTTTTTTTAATTAACCGAGCACCGAACAAAACTTAGCCAATTTATTCTTAATCCGTTTTTTTATTATTCGATTTCTAATTCCTCTTTTTTCGTATCTCAGAGCGCGCCGTAGCTTTTTAGGTCAAACGTTTTTATCAGACTCGAGAACCGCCACGTAAAGTGTTTAAAAATCAACTCGGCTCTTAATCACTTTTGTCGCGATCAAGAGCCCTCGTTCTGGGTAGAAAATGCATAGTTGCATTTTTACCCTGAGAAAATTTTCATTTACTCTGGACTTGATTAAACATCAGCCACTGCCACGACGATTAGAATTGCCGCGCGCGTATACATACAATGTATTTTCGCGGCGCGCTCTTCTTATCGCGAAAGCTTTTTTGTGATATGTATGTAAGTTCGTACATATGTACATATTGCAATTTTCACGACAAATCGTACTGAAGGTACGATTTGTCTTTTTTTTATTTTTCAAATTAAATATTTCTACTGGTACATTTTGCTGAAGGCAAAATTTGCCATGGGAATAATTTTGTTTCAACTCTATGGAATGTGAAGAAAATTGCTGATGCAATTTTCTTCACTGATCGAGTAGATAAGCTAATCATGTTTTTAAGCATGAATAGCTTATTGAAAATTTATATGAATGCATTCTTTTAATTAAAATTTTTTTGTTATCCTTTTTCAGGTATGGTTTTAGATATATAACACCGCTCTGAACTTTTTCTGACTTCGTTAGACAGATAGTGGGAAGGGGGTTACCTCCTAAAATTTTCAGATATAACGCGACTTAAAGATATTTTTGGTATGTTCTTATACATCGCCCTGTAACTTCTGTACTTTACGTTTTCAAAATTTGTTAGAGAGATAATCCTTGGACCTTCCCACCTCTCCATTTTGAATTTATGCTCAACAAAGTTGAAGTTTCGAAATGTCAACTCGGTTTTTTTATTTAACTACTATTTTATATCAAAAAACACGTGATCAACACCAAATGTTGAATTCAAGAAGTTCAAAAACTTTGCTTCAAAATGACCTATCATATTTTGTACCCAAAATGTAAACTTTTTGCATATTTTCTTGAACATATCTAGCGAAAATGGCTTAATAAGCTCATTCCTAAAAGATGATTGAATACTTTCTGCCATTTATTGAACTTATCGCTGAATATGGATATGAAAAAGTGGACAAAACGCCGAAAGGATTGGAAAGATCCAACGATTATCTATCTAGCACACTTCAAATCATCAACGTTGAGTGTGACGCTCGGAATTTACAGGGTGATCTATAAAAACATACACAAATATCTTTAAGTCCCAATATCTGGGAAACTGTCAGGATTCTACGCTGCCCTCCTATACTATTTTTTGCTTGTCTAAACATGTTCAATTCATAGCCTTCAGGTGTAACACCCAATACTGGACACCCTGTATAACATGCAGTTATTTATCCGAATTATTATAACTTTTTCATTATTTACTACCTTTTAACGATATATTATTTTTTGAGTCAAAGATGTTATAAGTTGTCAACATTATACTCATATCAAAAAATTTTTTTTTTCAGTTTTCCAATACCGCGTTGAAAAGATTATATACCTTGGAATTTTTGAAAACTTCTTTTTTATTACTGTTACGATTTTAAGGAATTTAAAAGACTAGTAGATTATAATTGACTATTGTAGAGATTTGAACTTGTTATTAAGCAACAATACGGAATCGAAATGTTTGCAGAAGACGAAATTCTTAAAGAATTTCACATTAACGAGAGTAAAGTAAAATGAAATAAGACATCATCTTAAAATATAACACTAACAATTTACAAAACACAGCGACTGCTAATCTGCAGCAATATTAACATTGGACCCAATACTTGAGAACTTGGTAATTTGTCTTATTTGTAAATTAAAGAAAACAACTACGAATTGCGGACAAAAACTGACTTGCCCCGCATACGACTAATGTCATTTAAGTGACATCTGTATGCCAGCAATTTGTCGTAGTTGTGCTGTTCAATTTAGTGACGACCAATTTGTGTGGTATATTTGACGCACAATGTTTGCTGAACGACCGAAATATTTAAAAAATTTGTGACATTATGCCATCAATTCATATAAGATTTATGGGATAGTATTTACATATATACATATATCGCTCTCAAGATATATTTTAGTGTCGTGGGCTGTTACGAAAAATATAATTGCTTCAATTTCAATCATTGGGCACATGAAGTATTTTTTGGCTTTTCTGTAGAAGAACACCATTTAAGTTTCATAAATAACAGAAAGTTGTTACAAATGTTTCCGATGGGGTAAAATTTTCTTACGAATGGGGGGATTTTAGGGTGGAGGTGGTAACTACTACCCTTCGAGATTCAAGGATCAAGTTTCGAGCGTCGAGTTTCGAGTGTCGAGATTGGAGTGTCGAGTTTCGAGAATATGACTAAAAGGTAGAAAATTAAATATATTAAAAAACTTTTAAAATAACTAATTTAAAAATGTAAAAAATATTTTTTTCTTTCTCAGTGATATACGCAAGAAAAGTTTAATTGCAAAATAAGAAATGCTACAACTCAGATTAAATCTTAAAAGTTTGGGCATCCATAACTATAATCACAATTATCTAACTGCAACACTTGCTCGAAGTTTTAAGATTTAATCTGAGTTGTAGCATTTCTTATTTTGCAGTTAAATTTTCTTGTTTATATCACTGAGAGATAAAAATATATTTTTTACTTCTTAGTGCATTTTATTTACAAAAGTTATTTAATTTAAAGATTTTTTTTTTAATATATTTTATTTAGTTTTAGTCTAAAACGTTGAACAATTTCTTGGTTTAGTTTGTTTAAATGCGCAGTCGCAATTATACATAAACATCCTTAAATTAGAAGTACTAATATAAGATTTTAGATCTTGTGCTCTGATGAATTTCATGGATACATATTATTGTAATCCCAAAATGACCTTAATGGAGCAACTAAACTGTGAAAAATCAATTCAATATCCAAAAGCTAATCTAATCAAATAAATAAAACTGTAGCATTAATTCTTTTTTAACTGGTATATTCAACTCTTTTCATGTGGTCGTTAACAATTGTTTTTTGTACTTATATACTATGGATGTAAGTCCTCATGAGAAAAATTCTAAAATCAATACGACAAGATTAAAAGATTTTTTCACAGGATAGAGTTTCTTTGAGGCAATTTTGGGACATAACATACGTTAGATGAAATATTAAAAACGTTAAAACTTTTCAATCAATTTATTTGTGCAAAAATGGTAGCTAGGTGTAGCACATTTTGTTTTATATATATTGAAGTTTAACATTTTTAATTTAATCCTTTTTAGTTAAATTCTATCAGAGAAATGATTGAACTATTGAATTGGACACATCTTAGAAGATTACGTGGTAGATTGACATTTTAAAAAAAATTGTAAAAGTAATATAAACTTAATATATCGTATAGTAATAGTGATACTTGTGATACTACAAAAACAATTTATTTTTGGAATATTACATAGCCACAATTTACTTTTGGAGCATGTCACATTTGTCGTTATTTATTTATATTTTATATTTGTTTTTATTTTCATCATTCAGTCCCATCCGTCCATCAGTCCATCAGATACGGGCGCAATCAATAAACCATATCGTTTTCGGCTTGACGTACGTTCAACATTCGAATAGCATCCTCTCTTTTGAGTTTTGTTCACTTGTACAAGGACCCTTGTTATGCTCACGTGAAAATTGACTAGTTTCATTTTATGACTTTGTTTAAGAAGGTGCTTATGCCTACAAGCAAACTGTTCCCAAGTACAACATTTATAACCCAGTAGAATATTTGCATACACCATTTATTAGATCTTCAGTTCTATTTTGTGGAGATTAATAATAATTTCGGATAAGTCTACACCTCCCATAAACTGATTATATTTTTCCAACGAAATCCCTCCCCTTGCGATACATTTTTTTGTTTGACTATATGTGATTACTGTCATCTCCTGTCCTAAGGCCACCATGTACCAAACACCCTGTATAAGGGGTACTATACGTATACATTTTTTGGAATAATGTTCACGTTTACGCCGCTCTAACTCACACTTACAAAAAAAGTATTCATACGAAAAATGTAGGGAATTTAGTCTTTGTATCAGCCATTTTTGTCGTAGGAGACAAACCGTCGAGGGATTATTTTGAAAAAAAAGCAATTTTTTGTACCTTTAATCCCAGATGGTGGATCGCACTTCTAATATGCTATACCAAGCAGGAAGACTGTGAATCACACAAAAACAATTATTTACTAATAAATTTCATGCGTGTGATTCATAATTTTATTGTTTTATTTATTTATATTGTACTTTAATAATTTCATTTACAGTCTCTTAATTTTTTACTTTCTGACCACCTCACATTGTGGCGAGCTAAAAGTCGTAACTTTTATGTAAAAAAAGAACAAACAAAAGATGACATTGTAGGTATTAACATGCCCTACAAGTTTGATAATTGAAATTTTTTCGATATGTATCACGAGAAAGAAGAAAAGAGCAAAAAACAAGTTACAGTCTCCTAATTTTTTACATTCTCGTCCGATATCTCAACAACGATCAAAGCTAGGTGAAAAATTCATACCACCTAAATTGTGCAGCGTAAAAAAAGCATCAAAATTGTGCATAATCACAATTTTCGTATCATGACGGAGAGTCGAGTTATCGTAAGAAAACCAAATTTACCACTTTACCCAAGATGGCGAAGGAAGCTCATAGGAAATCTTCGTCGAAAAATTCAAGTTAAGATTTTTAAGCCCCCCCCCCCCCCCCTACACAATATCCAAAAATCGGCTTGCTCGGTTCACTTGCATTTATATGCCATTTTTCCGCTATAATGACGACTATATAAAATATAAAAATAAGCAATCAGAAAAGGCGAAGTTAATGTGCTCAGATCATTAAGTTTTTTTTTTTGCATAAGTTTAAACATAGGAACGAGTGAACGATAGATCCACTAATTATATGGACCCGTGCCGTTCATTCCTTGTATGAACCTGTTCAGAATGGACCCGTTCGTTCCGGATCGACAAATCTCTACTAAATTCTTTGGGTCTCACAAGAAAGAAACGTGTGTGGAAAGAGGTATGACAATGCTATTCAATATGCTGCGTGTACTAATTTCTACGTTTCCCCATAAAGAGTCTGAAAAAAATCAAGAAAACTTCAAATTGTTTCAATTGTTGATGTCACTGGTGGCGGCCCTTCGTCTTTTAAGAAGTTGTGTTACCTAGATGATAGAACCCTCGTAGTTTTTGGAAAAGTGACGGCACAAGACAATTTTACGAGTCCCTCCATTAGGCTTTTCGGCATCTATTGATATGGATATCCCGTCCTCATCAGAGATAAATCCAGATAGACTAATGATGATATCTACGCCCCGTGACAATTGGACCTCTCTGCTGAAATAAACGCCCTGCTTTCATCAAAGGTTGACGCAGCTAGGCCAATGGCGACTTCAACAACCCCCTCAAGACGGCAGCCGCATTCAATTCCTGGAAATACGTTCTTGGGAGCCCAAAAAACAGTTAACGTTGAGGAACAAATCTATGCAAAAAGAATCTAACTACGAAGTATTTTTAACGATTACAGAACAAGGTTTAGAAGCATTGGCGGATGTCCTAAGACTATATATAGATGCAGAAGAAATAATAATAATAAAATAAGTGTTTCCCGTTCTCGCAGCTATAGCTATAAGTCGCATTAGAAATGCTGTAGTTTTGATTTAAAACAACTTTCACCTCAAACGAACTAAAATCTTACACTTTTGTGATAGCGAGAGCCAAGGAGAAAAGAGCAGAATTTATTTTAAAGACGGCTATTTTTGATACAAGAGCTTTGTTTTTTTATTATTAATAAATGCAAACTTCTCTGAAGAACTCTGTTCTTTTTATGAATACTTCCAACGCTCTTAGGAATCCCGCACAATTGTGGATAACGTATTACGAAATAAGATATTGAAATTTTTTTTTAGGATTATTGGGAAAAAGCGCCCCATGATAATTTTGACTGAAATCCCTTTCAGAATTATCTGCATCATCATTTCTTAAATAAAAGTGTTTTATCGATTTAAGAGTTTTTGCTGACCGCATCCAATTGGGATGATTTGAGTAGGTGGTGAACCCGTGGAGATATATCTGTACCAGGTCGTATATTATATATATGAATTCGTGATAAACCATTTTATAAACCTAGCTAAATTAATTTCGGAATTCTCATCAAGAAAGGCGTAGTCTTTTGATATTGTAAAATATATAAAAAAATGCAAGGTCAATAGTCTGTCAGCTTCCGAAGAGAAAATAATATAAAAAAAAAATAGATTTTGAGAAAATATGACAGAACAACAAATCCGAATATGGTCTTTTATAGTTATTCCTAATAATATAGACATTATTTTAGAGGTCCGACCTTAATTTAGTTCGCTGGTATCATGACCGTTCACCTCAGATCAATGAACGTTAGCGGTGGCCTGCATGGTTCCGCTTGGATATTTCCCACATACATTACCTTCCGCTACATTGAAGAATATCGGTTTTCCACAACTCTGCTGATTCGAGTTTTCAAGAGTGGCTGTCGTTGAGAAAGCCTCAAACGGAAGTGGTGACGGTGTACATTGCGGTCGAATTTTTGGGGCCCATCGCTAAGGGGGAAAACAGATGATGGCAAACTGTTCCACATTCGTACTGTCCCTGCTTATGAAGGATTCGTAGCATTTAACGGTACAGCCGAATTTGACTTCAAGTATTTGAGGGTGAGCTCAGACTACAGCTCACGTGATGCGCATAGGAAGAATTCTACAAGGGATCAGGCTAAATATTTTGTCAGAGCAATACCCATAGAAGTAGCAAAAAAAGAGAGACAGACAACCGACCTTACGCCGTTGCTCTAGTGAATTAATAGTTTCTATTTATATGTCATCACCAGTAAACCGGAAGGCCTTCTTTTGGACTTTGTCTAACGCGGGCAATGCAGCGCGTCAAGCTCCCCAAATATGGGAATCCTACACTAGGCCTGATATGAGACTTTTAGATTTGCGCCAAGTGTGATGGAGTAAAATATTTCTTACATCTATGCAAGAAGTCCTGGCATTTCATCAAGTTCCAGATATCTTCTCCATCGAGGAAAATGCGCTGAGGGGGTGTTGGAGCACGTTTGGGTGATAGCACACAACATTTCTTTGTGGAATCATTAAACAAGACCCGATTCGCATTTGTCATAGTTTAGTGAACTTAGCATGTGACTTCGTTTGTCAACTATAGCATTCTCACGGTAATCACCAATAGAATCGAACGAGTACACGAAATCAGGGGTGTTATCAGTTGCAAAATAATGAATAGGATTAAAAGTAGTGAGAGCTTACAGATCATTAACAAAAATTAGGAAGAAAGTAGGAGAGAGCACAGAACCTTACGGCACACCGAAATGAATTATAAAATGGTCCGAAGTAACTCCATCTAATATTACTTGAATTGAACGGCAGGAGAAAAAGCTTTCAATCCATTTTCAGAAAAGAGTATCTCGAGCTAATGCCATAAATTTGGTTAAAAGAGCAGGATGCTAGACTCTATCAAAGGTCTTCGAGATATCTAATGCGATAATTTCAGAATCACTAAAATTTTGGAGACATTGATTACAACGCTCGGGGAGAATGTTAGCAAATCTCCAGTATAGCGGCCAGCATGACAGCCGTATTGACGATCGCTAATATGGTTATTAGTTGCTAGATATTTCATTAATTGGGTGCCGCTGAGTATTCCGAAAACCTTCGAAAGAAGCGGAGTCAGGGCAATATCGATTTTTACTACATTTCTGTAATTTCTGTAAAAAGCGAATACATTTGCCTCTTACAAAATTCGGAACTAATGCTGTTAAACAAAATTCAAAATACTCCATAAATGGAATAAAGAAGAAAGGCCATCCGTAATAATAAAATAACGTTCAAAGTTTCACTTCTATGTATTTATATATTCAGAGCTTCAGGTGAAAATCTATTTTGTCGCCAGAAGATTCTAGTACCATTGCCGCGAAAGGCCCGCGGGTGGGGGGGGGAGGGTGGTTGTTAAGTTCGACACAATGATTGTTACCTTTCTCATATACGACCTTCCCTATATAATGGATTGACAATTTCTTCTGATTATTTCCCAAAGCAAACCTCACAAGGACATGGAAGCTTTTGTTTTAATCTCTTTCCAATTCTTCATAGCCAGTTGAAAAAAACTATAAAATTTGTACCATATTTTTATGTGCAGCGAGGGATAAAAATTCAATTAAGCATACATGCCCGAAAGGAAATAATTATCTTAAGATATTATGTCTCATCGGAAAATAAGTATAAATAAATTTACATAGAGAAATGAATACTCAAAGATTATGTGACCGGCATTGAGGTGGTAGAAATCAAGGAATGATTTCGTCATTGGCGAAAAATTGTTTTTCGCGTATTTAAATTTAATTTAAACCGCAATATAACAGCCATTTCTATCTTCGTTATTACGCATCACTAATCGATTAATTCCAATGATGAAAATATATAGCCTCCATCGACTTTCCCATCACTCTTCCCTCACTCTTTATGTCACACTGAATTTTCCTGCCTGAGTTCATTATAGAAAACGTGGAAAATGGTAAAACTCAGTCGAGAGTTTCAGAAAGGTATAGGGACATGTTGGAAAAAATTGACATCCGTGAATGAAATATCGCTTCCTTTTACAATGTGAAATTCTTGAAGCGTAGGTATGCCTTAATCAGAACGAAAATATGTATGTGTCATTTGTGACCTTTAACAGTTACCAAAATAAAAACTTTCTTTAAAGATTTTCTCTTTCCAAAAGTTTCGTGTCAAATATATTTTTATCTTCTAGATAAAATAAATGTAAGTGCGTATGTAAGTATGTACCTATATATTAAGTTTGTAGAAAGTTGACAGCTTGTTCGGAGCTTTTTTCTGGAAATTGAAGACTTTATGATCTCCCAATCTCTCCTCTTACAACTAGTTCTGGGTCTTCTCGTTCTTTGTAATTTTCAGTATATAGGACCAGTTTTGGGAACAATGTGGGCAGTCCAATTCAATTTTCCTTTTTTTTTCTTCTCTTTTTATAGCTCTAAAGTATATAGGCTTAACATTGTGAAATGCTCTTCATCTAAGAGTCAATCACTCCTCTTGCTGGGACGTTTATACAGGTATAAATGTACTTCCATATTAGATATGGCACTAAAATTACAATTCTGAATGGAGAAAAACCTTTTTTACCCCAGCAATTTTCGTTTTAATAAAAGAACTCGGAAAATATTTTGAAAATTTTCACTTTTACCAAATTTGTTGCAGGCAGAACAAGTAAGCATGTAATTCTCTGGAATACACGGTAGCTAATGGTAGAGAAATTATCAGTTTTTTTTTTACATATCACTAACAAAGTGAGCTGTGACCTAGTTAGCTCAATTCGTAATCTAAAGGGCTGTGGATTCGAATCCCCCCTCAACGCGGATGTGCGCTTTTGCCTATTAGACTTAGTTTCTTTTCGATTTCTGAACCACCTTCTACTTATCATTAGTTTAGCATAATAATAGGCCGCTATGGCCTCCATACTTTAGATCTGTTGTCCCCCTGCCACAACAGCTGGATAGAGAAATTTATAGTTCGAAGACTAGTTTGTCGATCACTCTATAAATTATTGAATACAATTTACCTACACATATTAATCATGGTAGACATCATAGTTTTAAAAACCTGGTCTTCACTTTACTTAAAGGGGAATACCCCTTTAAGCCCGACTTGAACAGGCATGACAGATGTCTTTGACGATAGATTATGAGCAGTTTTACAAACAATGTTTTTTTCAATTATGCGGTGAAGACCTGGGGGGGGGTCAGTATTTGATCTAGTATATTTTGGCAAATATAGTACAGAATCGAAATCCTCAGATCCTGAAAAGAAGTTTGAGTACCCATACTCCTATACTCAGAGGCTTAAATAGCCATCCTCATACTCACTTTTTATCGAACTGAGGTACTACATTTTTCGAACCTTAGATCGGCTTTAACACTCGGTAGGGGTATGCCCGATCGGAAAACGGGTTTTACTGTTCACCTCAGCTCATTACCAATTCGTGGAAGAAAATTTTTCCCTGCATACTTTTGCGGTGGGTGGTTGGAATCCTCGATGCGGGGGGGGGGCGGTTTCAATACGGCATATTTCATATCAAATTAAAGGTCTCGCCGAGTACTATCAGGTAGTGTACTTTTTTCCTGATTCTGGAAACTTTGTCGGGACGTTCTTGTCGCCGGTAAACCAATTTTCATGTACTTGGGTCACATATACCCCATTTATTACATTTCGCATATATTTTTGCAGATTTTTCTTTCATGGCCATAAGCACTCCATTGTGAACATTTTTTCGTAACAAGTCTTTTTCCACGACGCATCAATTCAGCACAATCACGAGAAGTCCACTTTTTCATCCAAGAAAGTTGCTCAAGCTACATTCGATTGTCAAAGCTTTCCCCCGCTTAATTGAAATAAACATTTTTAATAAAATATGTTCAGAGTACCATGAGTGCATCGTTTAAGATATCTCTAATATCTGTTAATGTCGGGTCTAAAAATGTATGAAAAGTGTTGGAAGGGTACATTCCATGTAAGTTAATCGAGTTAGTTGTGTGCGGCGCTATCTGGAGTTTATATGTGAGGCTGTCAGGCTTTCACACAAAATGGTATTATATTGGTGCAGTTCACATCACTCCGTGCCCATGCTCATCATCTGAAGCATTTGACTTGCTGGTTTCATATATTTGTCGGTATACAGAAGTTTTTGGTTACTTTAATTTGCCTAATGTTAACGGGGCAAAATCTGCAGGCGCAGAAGGCTTGCTTCCTTCTTTTGCGGCGACTCTTTAATATGCGATATCTTTTATTACCAACATTATTTCTTCACGTTCAATGCTGTCTACATCGTTTATGTTTTGCGTTATTTATTTAATATGTCTTTAATCTGTGTTGTTTTTCCGAAGCGGTGACAGCTTTCTTGATTACTCCTTGATTACTCTTGATTGCTCAAGAAGGGCACCAAATGCGACTGCACACCTGTTGCAAATTTGATCTGTATTGCTGCTGCTGCTGCTAGTTTGCGATGTTTTGTACTTCTACTGCAGACGTTTTCAATTTGGCAGAATGTAAGGTCTTCATGACGTGCACATATTTCAACCGTAAAAGATTATTATGTATTCTTTTTTATGGGGGTAGATTAAACCCCTAAAGGAATTGTGTGTTTCTCGTGTGGGATATCGTTTGAAAGAGCTTCTTTCAAGGATTAAGAAAAATTCATATTTTTTGGTGAATTGGCTCACAATTATTTGCAAAAATATATCCCCCCCCCCACCCTCCCTGATCTTCTAGGTTTCTAAAGCTGAAATTTTGAGATTATCATCGTTAGTAGGCATTAAGTAATAGGTAACAGGAAACCTGCAGCTTTTTCCGTCAGTTTCAGTGGCTGAAAAAAATGTTTTTGGTGATAACTTTTAAGACGAATCTAATAAAATTAGTCTTGTGTCGATCTGTTTTAATATTATTCAGTTAAATTTGAATTAAATATAAGTATATATACTTAAATTCAGTAGATTGATAAATTCTTATACGGAACCCTGATTGGGCGAGCCCGACTCTCTCTCAACCTCACTTATCGTCAATTGGACTCGTTCTTATTTATCTGATCGTACGCAGAAAGTTATATTCCATGCAGATCTTTCTGACGAAATTGATAATACTTCTGGCGTTCCTCGAGGCAGCCATATTGGACCAGTCCTATTTATAATTTACATTAATGATGTATCTCTAATTCTGACTAATTCAAGAATACTTGGGTATGCTAACGATGGCAACATTTTCCGCAATGGTTCCAATGTAAACGAGTGTAGAATTTTTTACTTGGATTTAAACACGTTCCGTTAATGGTGTTCCATTAACTGCCTCCCTCCCAATGTGAGTAGATGTACTGCTATGACATTTTCTTGTAATAGGAAGCTTTTGAACTTAAGTTATATTTTAAACGGATCCTTATTAGCAAAGCTTGACAAAACCAAAGATTTGTTTGTCTTCCTTACTACTCGCCTTTCCTTCGAGGATCATAACAAAGCCCTGTTGGTGGACATGCGTTAGATTCATCGTCGATTATGCCAGCCCGGTTTGGTCTCCTTTCTATGTGGTCTTCATAGATCACTTCGAAGTTGTATAGCAGACATACATTCGATTTGCCCTACGTGAGACTCATTGGCACAATCCTATATGTAGACAATCCATATGTAGACACAAATTCTTTGAATTAGATTTTCTCTAGAATAGATGAAAAACTTTCCGAGTTGTTTATGCATTTGGCTGTATACAAGGAGTAATAAATTCTCCGGTACTCTTATACTAATAATAATAAGCACTTTCAATATATCTGCTACGTACGCTTCTTGAAGAACCATGACTTCTTCCTTGTTCCTCAGCATAGTACTAACTACGGGATGCAAGCACCGATTTTATCAATGTCTCATCTCCTTAAGTACCAGTTTGATTGTTTTGACTTTAATTTTTTGAAAGGGCAAATAAGAGGTCAGCTGAGTTAAGATTAGTTTTTCATTAGTATTGGTAATCAGTAATCAGACCTTCTATGAAGTTCTAAATAAATAAATAAAGCTTAAAAAATGCCTTATTATTCTATTATCCAAAAATGGCTTCTTAACGTTAATAGGAAAAACTCATTACGATATCAAAGAACATCGATCTTGCAATATCTTTTGTCTAATATTTTCCACTTTTCATTGTTTTATTTTTACGCTTACCTGGTGCAATATCGATTTACACAAGCGAACGCAAATTGTAAACTGAAAAAAGGCCCCCATCAGACTTTTTTACACTTTTATTTCAATTATTTCTTCATAAATTCGGCTTATTTTTTTTTCATATTTGGCATTGAAATACATTTACAGACAGAATCATAGGTGTACGCCCATGTATACATAGATCAACGCTTTCCTTTTGTAGTAAAACAAATAAACGTTGAGCCAATAATATTCAATTTGCTTACAGCATAAAAATTTGTATGCAAGTAATTTTGTGTTGAAATAACGTAGTTTCATGACGTGTACAAAAAAGTGAATGAGAACTACAAGGGTCAAACTTTCCGGATTACTGCAATGTGCGGATATTCCTGTGACCGGATTATGGAATAGGTACCTACTGCACAATCAAATTTTAAGCTGTATGAAAGATATAAATAAGGGTTGGGAGCAGGTTAAATTACGCGGGGGGGGGGGGGGAGCTTGAAATTCTCCATTATTCCATTTGATTGGGATTCTTTCCAGAATTTAACAGAAATTGAATTTAGTATTTTTTTGGTGTTGAATACAAGCAAGCGTAGCAGTTGAAAAGTTTGACTCGTACAAAGCAATTATTGGGAATTTCAAGGACTTGTGATTTACCGAAAATACCAAGAAACTTCATAACTATTTGCGTGCTAACTTGTCTATTTAAACTTTGAATACAAATATTGCCAACTAATCGTGTTGGGTTAACAGGCATTTTTAATTCATTAATCCCTTTCTGATAGAAAAGCGCGTTTAAAAATTCTTTTTTCAAAGCAAAATTACCCGCCACATGTTACGGATACTAGGTACTAGCTACTTGGCTAGTGACCGCGATTTTATACGTAATTAATTAAAAATGGGAGAAATTCATCGCGAAAATTCAAACGGGTAACAGATATGTTTTATTTCCTTTTTTCTATAAAATCAAAAAGAGTTATTTGCCTGTACACAAAAAGAATATTCTCAATACTTCTTATATAAAAGAAAATATTTCTACAATTTAAAGAGATTAAAATAATAACGACTGTCGTGAAAAACATTTAAGAGGAAAAAATTTCGGAAATGTAAATTTGTTTTTTCCAAAATAATCGTCCAACGAATATGCTACAGTATAGTGTCAATCAAAAACTTCGACGCTAACTACACTTGACGCACATTAAATCGAAGTGCTACAAATATAATCAGACCGCTCGTCAATGGTAATGATGTCGCAGGAAAAGCTTACATCCCAAACTACTTCCAAAAAAAATCCTAGTGGGCACATAACTGATTGCAATAACTTTATGTTCACTATGAGGGAAACTCCCATCCCACATAATTTTTGAGAGATTTGAAACTGTATCAGTCTAAAGAGATTTAAAGGAAAACCTACATGGGCTAAGAAAAAGTTGTTTATGCGTAAATCACATAATTAACGTGGACTGGATTTGAATCTCCCTTTGAGCTTTATCGATTAAGATATGCTATTTAGATTGAATTACGATATTGCAATGTTACAAGATTACAAATAAAAAAATATTTTCATTAAATAAATAAAAAATACATGCCTATATATCCTTCGAGAGACTTTAAAAATTAAATTTGCTTTCTTTTCTCTCTATCGAGCGAAAAAGATCTTTTTAATTTCGAAGAGATTTCTTAAAGAAAATTTGGTAAATTGGAAAAAATATCTGTTAGGAGATTTTTGAAGACTCATAGAATTCCTTAAAAAACAATTGAGTTTATGAAGGGTATCTATTATAATTCATGGTACAGAGCTCTCCATAATGGATAGTTGTTCCCTGAAAACTTTGATAAGAACTCCAAAACTCGAGAAGGATGCGTGTATCCGATGATGATTTTATTTTCTTTTATCAACGACGTCCTTTCGAACAAATTCCATACGAACTCACGTGGGCGCTGATCAATTGTATAAACGTGGTGAACACGAAAGTCTGGATAAACTATGGTAGCTGGTCTGAGATTTAATTCGGCAAAAATGAAGAAAATGCGCATTAATCTAAAGAGCGTTTTTTAGTCTCACATCTATAGTAAGAATATGGAGACTGTAAGAAACTTTTGTAATAATTTTGAACAATTAAATGTTTATAACTTCCAAAAATACCAAATCGGCGCAATTTGGTGGAATAACATCCGGTTATGTGATGGAAGTACAGTCAATCTTGAAATTTATACTCTACAGTCTTCCACGACTTGAAAATAACCCAAATTTTTACGTATGACGGTTTCACTGCTAAAATCCGTTCTTTGGTGCAACATAAGTAGAATGTGACGTTATTGTTTATTTTTTCGAATTTCCTCATTATGTCAGTATTGCTAATTTCCAACAACTAAAATAATACAATATTGTAAGAAAGTTCACGTACCTAATTTATTATTATTATAATATTTCAGTAAATATAAAAACAAATAAAAATACTTCAGTAAAATTTAAAACTATAAGAATTTATAAATGAATGAACTGCAAAATTGAGGTATATGGTTTTTCTAGACTAATTCAAGCAGAACCTTCTTTTGTTGTCCGCAATTTGAAATTATTTTGTTGGTGTGCAGCGCAATTATCTAAATTATCTAAATAAGATTAAGTCTTGTTCACCTGACATAGCTTTTTTTATTATAATTTTGAAAAATGCATGTAGCCAATTCATTGATACCTCTATGGCCGTTGGATTCATCTCAAATGTAACGTTCGCATTTGTGTTACTCTTGATATCGTATGTAGTGAAATTAAACACATTTGATTTCAACTTGTAATAAAAAGTAGAAACATTGCCTTTAGGAATTTGCATTACGGCCTGCATTACACCAGGCTTCTCCTTATAGCATTTCATTTCATTTCTAGATAATTCTTTTTCCACTAAGTACCGATCGTAAAATTTTTTTAACTTCTCTTTTTTTTCTCCCTCAGCGTTATCGTGCGAAGTGCTCGTTTCACACAAATCCTTCTTTAGAGTAAAAACGGAGATATTAAAATCTTCCGCAAATATTCCATAAAACATTACGTAATTTACGAACGAAATATTTTTTTCTTTACAATAGGTTATGTAGTCTCTATGGATCTTTGCAATCGACTTGCTGTCATTGATGAATTACTTGGAAGTGTTGGCACGCATGCAATGACTTTCGATATTCGCAATTTTGTCGACAAAATTTGTAACACCTTCCCTTAGAGCGGGATTCAGTTTGTTCTGTTTACCATGTTTCCAACGGCGATCATCTTCCATATGTCGTTTTTCTAGTTCAGTACGAATAGGACGATCACTGAGATCTAAAGTGTTCTTAAAGAATAACTTGCGGATCTTCAAATCATTACGACGCAAACAGAAGGCATTATTATCATCTCTTCTCTTTCTCATACTACCGACACGCGCATATTGATATATTTGGAGCCCCATGTTATTCGCAATAAATTGTCGTTGTTTTTCCAAATCGCATTAGTTCCAAAATGGTTGAAAAATTTCCATTCGTCCCTCTTCAGTAAACTATGCAAAACAGTTCACTTTACATTTTTCCATACACGGAGGTTTCATCCTTCTCTAACTTCGGAGTTTGTTCCCTTTGGGATGCCTTTCGTATTCCTTTCCACTATTCCAAATGCTTTTATTTAGGCTCCTTTTCCAGCTCGTCTCATTTCTACTCCTTTCTTAAGTGGATTTGTTAATATGGTCGAAGATTTGGAATGTGTGCAGAAAATGTAGCTATCGGGAGTGATTGTCGAAGTGCCTATTGAATGAAGGATGAAATGACGACGTACTGATAGTCGAACTCACTCCATCGTTGCCGATATGAGCATCACAATTACTGCCAACTAAATCATCTCTTTGTCAGTGTCACTATTAACATTGTCAGGAACACACCTGCTATCATAAAGTGAATCCATATTATCTTCGGAAAATAACGAAGAGTTAGATGACGAAGACCTTGAACTTGATTTCTAATGAGAACAGCTGCTGTCAATATTAGTCGTTCCTGGTTGAGTGGCAACCGCTACATTCCCTAAAAGGTTAAAATGAATTCCTCAGTGTTGAATTAGAATACAGTTATCACAAAATAAGTTGATAGCTTCACCAAAGTACAAATATTTTAATACATACCGCAGTCCACTGAAGCCTCTTCCTTAGGCATTAACTCTTTATACAGTTCGCCTCGCATTTAGAAGTAGATGAAACATTTATTAACTGCCATTGTGTAATATTTCCCTTGCAGTGTTTTTCTCCATCTAGTGTTGGATTGCATGACTCTATGACCGAATTTTTAAAATTTATGAATATTACTTCATTTAAGTATTTATAATAAGCCCTTAGCCAATTGAGGGGATATTAGATGGAATATATAACTAAGTGATGTGTATGCATAACTGATTTATTGGATATATGTGGGTTATATGTACCAACAAGACAGACATTAGTAGAAATAATGCAGAGTAAAACGTTAATTTTGGAAGACGATATTCTGCCAGAGTGTCATAATGACACGTACTTTGAAATTGATAATTAAAAAACGAAGACATTTTTTTCGCAACAATGTATTAACACAAAATAGTACGACAATGAGGAATATACTTTTATATAACAAAGTCATAAATCTAAAACGTGACCCCACTAAATTTTACACAACTCAAAATATGTCACTGTTCTTAAAAACTTAACGAGATTTTAAGTACAAAAGCACATTGCCAACTGAGATGCAAGCAAGTAACATGCTGATTGACATATAAATCTACTATAACGACACTACTGCTCTCTCGCGGAAAATCGTATTAGCTCAGATTTGTCACTTTACCAGCTAAAAGTATAGTTGATTACCATTCTTCCTGTAGCAATAACTCAAAAATCAAGATTTCAGACGTTGTTGCAACAAATGAGCGATATCTTTTGAGCGGAAACTGCTAGTCTCTAATATGAAGGCGGCGATATTACAGACGTGGAATCGACTCGCGTAGGATAGAACTCGCTAAGAGCCAGGCGAGGGCATGCAGACCCAGGGCCCTAGGCGGTTAACAGAGTCAGGGCCAGTTTTTTTTTAAATAATTGAATAAAATAAAAATGTTATCATTATTTTTCATTTAATTAACGTACGTCGACCTTAGAAAATAAACAAGCAGACTTACAAATATCACAAATAAGTACAAGATTAAATGCAAAGAAAATTCTTTGCGTGTAACCATCCACTTAGATTGCCAATAAACGAACTTTCTTCTCTCCAAAGGAACATATCACATCACTATAGTTCACAGAATACATTATTTCTGAGTCTATGTACACCGCAGAGAGCTAACTGAGCCTGTCCTCCCCTGCGGTGGATCCTAAATTCTCCTTCAGTCATTTTAATGCTGAAAACGACCGTTCTGCCTAGCAGTTTGACCCTGGTGGACACAGTAACAATGCGTTATTTCCACATTTGGATACATATCTTAAAAGTTTTTTTCTATGATGTAATTATACAACTCCAGGGCCGATAATTTTTTAATGAGCTCGCAAGTGCAGACAGTCGTTTTCCAAAGTCCCGTCTAAATCTCCTAGATAGAAGACTTTTAAGTTCCGTGTGCCCCTGCGTATAATTTGAGACTCCAACTTATGTAGGTTCAGGAGAAAATCTAACTTTTACTCAAGTACTCGTAGGCAGAACCACCTTTTTACAGTGCTGCAATCAATCTGTCGATAGTGACGTTGAAAACGGTAACTCTAAATCCATCCCTGCCGGATAGTACGACTTCGTTCTCATTTCCTTTGACTTTATCAATTGATTATATGCTGTCCCAAAAATTTTGCTACCATGATCTGCCTACACTGTAAAAAATATTCACAATTCTTATCACAAAGCTGTATTTTTCCCTAACATGTAGGGAGTCTTCCTTAAAATTTAGAGTATGTTCCCAAAAATGTAGGGAATATTTACCATATTTTAGGGAATATTCCCTACATTTTAGCGAAAAATACTTAAGCATTGTGGTAACAATTGTGCACATTTTTTACAGTGCATTGATAAATTTGGAGTAATTAAGTGAAATAATTTTTTCTTAATATTCAGTGTCGTATGTCCTCAATTATACCATTTCAGCCCTTGGCGGGGCCCCCGTACAACGTTGGACCCCTGCTGGGCAGTGACCATGTTGCCTAGGCCGAAGTTCGCAGTTGTAAAAAGCCACCATTTTTTGCCATTTGTAAATAAATTCAAACTTGCTTAATTAAAATGAATTAAGTAAATTTTTTCCAGACTGGCTATGTCGTCACTAGGATTTTTTATAAACTGGAAAACAAACATATTTACAAGAAACATACTGACGATGACAGATCCTATTATAAAGCTCGGATTTTTCTGTATAGGGCTTAGTGTCAACATTATGAATAAAAAAAAAGGCAACATGGAGCTTTTATTTCTCTTTCAGCAGCGTTTTTTGAACGAGAGCAGGAATGGATGAAAGTGCTGTTTACCTACTATAATCAGAAAAATATTTATGTATCCTTATATGTTATATCTTAAGTAGTATAAATGCCGCATCACATGAAAAGCAAAAGATTTTCATGTAAGACTGCTTACAACCACAATCTGAGAAAATTCCCAACACCCACTTATCCATCATAGGTGTTAAATATCCACAAGATGAAGTAAAAAGGTTACATTGCTCGAAGAGCTAAAAGAAATGACATGGAAAAGGATTTTCCATCTTGACTATAGAATTAGATGCAGTGTGTGGGGGAGCAGCTGTTTTACAGATGAAATTCATGTACTTTGAGAATTGCAGTTTGGAATTATGCACACGTACATATATCACTTATCGAACGACCCAGCCACTCATCTTTAAATAGTAAATCAATATCACAGTCATTCCAGTTAGAAGGCACGTTTATGGTGTCATACTCGATAGAGGTTGCTTCGATAATTTAATTCCGTCTAAGTGCAAAAAAAAATACTGTAAGTTCCCTCATTATACTTCAGTGCTTCCTGCTAAGGATGCTACAATTGCAATTTCTTGATAATAATTTCTAACGTACGGTTCCATTGCCTTATTTGAAAGTATATAAATCGAATTTTATCTTCGTGCCACAATCAAATTAATACTATAAGATTCTAAAATGACATTAAAGTTAATTATTTGAGACAGGTGATTTTTTTACTCGTTTGAAAGTGAGTTTGAATTAACTCAAGGCGATGTGCCTTTTACTTAGTTGATTCGATACTGAAATAAAATATTTATGATTGAGATTGAGGTGAGTTTTATTGATGTTTCAATATAACCAGAAAGTAACCTGCTTTATGAACCTGGAAATTTCCTGAGAATGGGATTTGGCGTTTTTCTAGAAACGAATTTCTTTCGCTTTTTCGATTTTCATTCTTGAAATCTATCAATAAAAGTTCAGGGATATTATTTATACCCCCGTACTTAATATTGGCAGTGATTATTATTTAACCATTTTTGTGAATAGCAACTGAAACACCGCAATGCGAGAACTTGTTATCGGCATCCGCTGAGCAACAGTAATCCATAAGCTTCAATTCCTACTTATGGGATCCGATTACACCAACAACGAATTGAAGGTTGTCGAAGCTTTCTTTGAATCTTTGACTAGCTTTTGTGTTGATCGGCGAAGGTTACTATTGCTTATTTGACTTGAAAAAGTCTTACTAAAAAATAATTTCGACATCATCTTTTTGGTCAGCTGAAGTTAAAGTTCGGCCATTCAAATTCATTCCAAAAAACTGCGAAACAACACAGAGTGCTGCGCTGTCAAACTAACACAGCTGAGTTTGTCGTAATTATCTGTGCTATCAGATAAAGCTAATCTCTCTATTTACTATTGTAATGCTGGCGGAATTCAAACTAACCCACTGGGACGAAAAACTAGCGCTTCGGAAAGCAGCACAATATCAGCGCTTGTCTTTAGTTCTTTAGAAGAATATTGCCTGATCATTCCAGATAAATAAGCAAACGCGCAAATAAGTAATTCATAATTTTTTAAGTTTTTTAACAATTTTTCTGCAAAATTGCATATGATAACTAGTTTTTGTACAATATTTAGAAACCCGGGAATGTTATCTTTAACTTTGATTATGCACATGTATCTACATAAATGCATCCGTTTTTGAGATATTCCCGTTTCTGTGATTCATAATTTCATTAATTTTGCTAATGTTGGCGTAATCGGTGCAACAAAAATATGAAAGCATCATAATATCTGGGCTGCTAAGCATTGCGTGCCTTTTTCTAAACATTGAAACACTAAAATAAATATTTAGTATTCCAAAATTACTTGCCTTTACTATGATAGATATCTTTTCGGAACTATATAAAACACAAGAAAATTATAAAAAAAATGGTACACGTTTCAAAGACGAAGAGCTACGAGCGAATGACTATTATACCTACTCTAGACTCCACTATTACTACTCAAAAGAAGACAAACAAACGCTCAGCCTAGTGCTAGCTGTCACAGCAGATTGGAAAAGTGCGTTATGGCATAGCATTCATCGCCGGCGTTAGCTACACCTTGTATCCGTACGGTGTACTACACAAAAATCGTCCTGTTGAACATTTACGCCCATCCCTGACGCGTCGGTACGGTAGCAACATACGGTCAAACTTTGGCGGAGTGAACGCTTGGAAGGGACTCGTAGTCGACAAAAAGTCAATTTTCGGTGGCAGTGACTTTGCACAATGTCTTGCCGACCATTGAGGGAGGAGCCTTACAACTAACTCATGACCCCCGTGACCCTCCCCCTGAATACGCGCCTGGTTCGGTGGCGGAATATCCTGCAGAGCGCAATGCGTTAATTTCAAGTGAAGACCGCAGTTTTAATTCGTTTGATGATCGATTATTGTGAAGTGTCAGAAAGCAACCAGTTTGTACAGGAAAACAAATTTTCGAGAGTTCAGTGATAGTAACCTTGAATGCTATTAAAATAGAACTACGAAATTACCACTTCCTAATACAGCGGTACAGTTTCGATACTATGAGAAATTTGAAAATAGAATTTCCTTTTACCACGCCTCTTCATTTTTAAGGCATTCTCGACTTTCATTCAGAATACATTTTCATACATAACAGTAACCAAGCCATCCCAGCAAACATTTTAGCGAATTTCGTTTTCAGTGAAATATTCTCGAATTCCGAAATTCGAAAATTCTTCGTTTAGCGACGTGAAGCTGTCGTAAATATTCCCGAATTCCGAAATTCGAGATTTCTTCGAGAATTCTTCGTTTACCGATGTGTAGCTGTCGGCCGTACGCTCAATCCTTTTTTGTTCGTTTCACTGTTGCTCAATTCTGAAAAGCAATTCTTGTAAGTTTATTGGAGATTTATAGTAAAATGTTATTAGTGTTCTAGAAGTGCAGTAAAGTGATCATTAAATAAAAGTAATTAACAGTAGGTACTCAATAGTTATAATTTCGGTAAGTGCTCAAAAGCTTTTTAAAAATAAATTTAATTAAAAAGAAGTTTAATAGATTGGGGCAATGAATCGATCTAAAAAAATTCGACGAAAAGCTGAAGCCATTATCAATTCGGTTTAAAAATGAAGTAGTGAGTTGCTTAATAATACTTCTCATGTGTCATGTTTCCATAACACGGAAATTCCTGAAAAAGAGTCTATTCCTTCACGTTTTCCCTATGCTCCTATAATAAAGACATACGACATGATTCTTCGAATTCAGATTCAGAAAGCAAATTCGAAGGCTCTGCGTAAGGTCTTTCGCAAATAATCAAATGATCTCATAAATGATCTCAAATATTACATATTATTATGAAGCGAATGGGCAATAAAACATTTAGTTGGCTACAATGCCTTAAAAGATTCGTTGGAAATTCGTTCAAAGTCAATTAAAGATTTGCCAAAGGATCCTAGAACGTTGTTCCACTCAATAATTGTAATTGCTTTGCACAATATTCACAAGAACTTAATGCCTTCAGAGGAAATGAAACAAATGCTTAATGACTTGACGTACAAAAATAGGTGCGCTCTCTTAAAGGTCCTAGCTGTCAGGTAGATGATGGCATAGTATTTCTTTTTCAAACTAAACAAGATTTTCTTGAATTTGAAAAGATATTGAAAGAAAATATTCATAAATTTGAAGAAATGGTACAAAGTTTTCATTTATTAAGGATACTCTCGAAAAGATATTCACAGATGACATTGCTCATTAGTTCTGTTGGCTGGGCAAAAATGGCAAACAGTCAGCGAGGCAGATCAGGATTGTTACGGCTGTAAAAAGTACATAAGTGCAAACAATGCACAAATAGATTGCATTTATAATTGTTCATTTCCCATAGATGCATTTCACGAAAAATTTCCTGGCCTTCCCGAAGAGTTCTTCGAGAAAACTGCAATGTGTCATTTTCATTACGCGAAGGACAGGCTGACAAAAAAAGAAAATTATAAGTAGAACGTGTAAACTCTTTTCCGTTTTTTCCTTCTTTTAATTGTGTTCTAAAGAGGCTCTATTTAATTTTTGTTTAAAGAATTTTTTTTTTATAATTTGTGATATCAGTCTCGAATCGTTATCGAATCGTTATTACGAATCGCTATGGAATCGTTATTATCAATCGATACCGAAACGATAGCGAGTCGTTATTTCGATTCGACAGATATAGAATGTTCTTTTTAGTCGTGGGCGGATCGAAATCGAGTCGTGAACGACATCGAGATCGAAATCAAACTCCGTTAAAACGAATCACTTTCAATTCGATTTCGAATCGCAATGTTTGCTGGGATTTATCAAGGATAATACATCAAATCTTTAGGTTATAGGCTTTAAGCTTCACAGCTTTCTTCGATTGCTCATTCTTACAAGTTTCAGTAGTATTGGGGTCTCGTTTAGGAAATTCTCTCCTACATACATAAAATAAATACGCTACACATCAATTAGTACTCACTTAGCCACTTAAATATATTGTAATATGTATGTTACTGCATTATGTAGCTGTAAGAAAAGAGTTAAAATTACTTAAAACAATCAAATGAGAAAATGTTTAATAATTACACACAGAATTATCTGCATACACATATATGATGGTAAGTAATAGTTTTCCACCTGAAAACATATGTAAATAAATTTTTATTAGGTACCTACGCGACCATGCATTTTTAAAATAGTAACTTACATCCCTGCGGAGAATATTCTTTGAATATTTCTCTTTTCAAAGTCAGCATCAGCGAATTATTTTGCATGAGTGCACTACAAGTACACTTCATAAAAAAAGGGCTTCATTAACTACATGCATAAATAAAAAATTCAATAGGTAGGTGCTATGCGCTTTGCAGTTCCTGTTTACATAATGAGAAAGCATAATTGATGAAGAAACCATATGCTAATTAAAATCATCCTTCCGCGTTTTGTATGGTGGAGTACTTATTTATATAATAATTTTCAAAAGTTATGAAGTATTCAAAAAATTTACAAAATAATAAACAAAATTCAGAATGCCGGGTACGTTTTATATAAAATGTTCATTCGATTTTTAAAGCAGTCCAAATCAAATTTATTTATTGCTTTGCAGATTTTAATTAGCTTTTAGAAATTTAAATCCAGCTTTAGTTGATTAATATAAAAAAATTATTTTTTTAAGCAATATGATATTTGATTTTAAAAGGATTGTAATTATGTTTAAGTACAGTTAAGGCTGCAATTTAATATTAAATTTACTCTCAGATGCAATCTGTGCAACTGGAAACTTGGTGAGGGACATGGAAGGTAGTCTCACAACAAGTACTGTTTTCATGGTCGCATTGAAAATAATCAGCATTGTTCTAATTTATAGCACGGCTCGCTTAAGTTTCATATCAATTATATCTGGGAAAAGATACTTCTCGCAAAGCTAAGATCTGGAATTTGCTGTATTTTTCTATATTGCCATATTCAATAATTTTCTTCAAAAATCTTATTGACGTTCTAATAAGCATAGTTCCATTCGTATTATTTAACAGCATGCAATATAATGCTATCTACTTCCCTTTATTAGGTCTAGCTTAAATCTTTGTTTCTTGTATTTTGGCTAAATTAAGTCTCTGATCAGATATTTGTTTAATTACATAACATAATTTTTCAAATTTTCATGCAACAAATCACACAGAAATATTTATTCAATTAAAATCTCTTCGACACCTACTTGCAACTATTCATTGCTATTAAAATTACAAAATTTGTGAGTAATAATATAAAAATTATAATAAACCAAAAATATTTAAATTTTACTCTACAAGTCTGAACAAAGCAATTAATCTTTACTTACATAGGGTTTCAGTCTCCGTTAAATGCTTATACTATATTTCTATTATATTTCTTGAAGTTATCAATAATAATCACTTACTGATTTTTCTTTCTGCTGAGCACATTTAAAATCGCATCCTGATTTAAACAGCAAACTTGTTATTTTCATTATTTAAATCAAAATATTGCCAAATCGGCGAACACAACCAGTGTTGTTAACCTTCAAGCATAGAAGAATGATGAATTTCCTATATTTTGCTAAGATTTTCCTAAGTTTTCATGAATGAATATTTTAATTTGTGTTAAAAATAAAAACTGTTAAACCTACACCAAAAGTCTTAAAATCAAAATAATATAGAACGAGGCTCTAAGATATTTGCTTTAACTATTGCTTAAGATGTTTCATGATTTTTTTTTGGACTAAATTTAAGATTTCAAGCTAATTTAATTTTGGTTGACAACTCTGGCGACGACATTTTAAACGCAACAATGAGCCGAATATCCGGCTTCGAATCTTGCCGGATATCCGGTATCCGGCCAAACAACTATCCGTTTCAACTCTAATAAAAAGTAAAAAATTTGTTTCCTATATTTCGAAAGATTTATTAAGCCCAACAACTTTTTTACATCAATACTTATACCTATACCCAAAACAAACAAAAAAATTAGTAAAACTAGCCTCTTTTTGTAGCGCGCTAAGTAGACTAATCTTTTAAGGACCTAAAATTAATCTTATAAGTATTGGAAATGTCTTCTTTAATGTTTTTTTACGTCATCACACACCATTTCGTACAAAAGTGTGATTTCGTGCGTAGAATTTAAATAGAATGCCCAACTCCAGTCAATTGAGTATAGTTAGTAATTAAATATCTTCCTACACTCGGGTTTTTCATTTAAACTTACTCCCTATATCATGCGTCAAATTAAACCCATTTGACGTTAATGTAAACGGTTTGCAGAATTCAAAATCAAATCACCGAAAACAAAAAACAATGCAAGCGTACTATGATTTTAGGATCTGTTGATTTTAAAAACGAAATATGTTACTTTCTGTCATGTTTGATGTTTATGTTTATGTTGTATCCTTAAAACGTTTTAATAAACAACCGAAATCAGTTGCATTTTTTGATTGCTTTAAAAGTACCATGTTTCCATATTCTATGTCTAGATAGAATAAAGAAGATCATGTTCTACAGTTTATAGATAACGGCAACCAATATAATCGACTGAGATACTTCTAGAGAAATCAATACTTTGTGAAGTTCCATGATGATGAAAGCTAAGTAGCACAGTTTCATTCACATACAAATTTGCACAAAAATCGACAAATTAAATTAACAAAACGTAAGTAAAAAGTCTTAAAGTATATCTGGAATCTCTGAAGTTGCCGCTAAGTTAATATAATCTGGTTCTCACTGATAATACTGATTAGTTAGTTATTTCTGATGAAGTGCACATACCCACACATAGTACGTACCTACCTAGCTACTTACAAATTGCGATATATAGTCAACACTTTTACTGATTGCTTTGTAACAACTCACGAAGCAATATAAATCTAAAAAATGGTGCACTAATAGCGGATAAATAGTTTTTGTAAGACGCGATTCCACTTAACCCTCTTAACCATAATGAGATTGAATTTCTTAATTTCGTGTCCATTTCAAATATACCAATTAGGTACCTATTTATAAAAATTCTTAAAGCTTTTTAGTAGTTTTATTAATTAATTTCTTTATTCTCTTCTTACGTCTACACATTACAACATAATTCCCATAAGAAAATCTATTCAAACAAAGTTAATGTTTTTATTAAGATAATTCAATAATACAAAAAAAAAAAACATAAAAGAGAATAAAATGCAAACAATTATGTAATCGCTTCAATCTCAATGAAGGCTTCACATAAACATTAATCACTATTAATTATATATAGTAAAACCGGAGTCACTCCAAGTCACCAATGGATAGAAAATTCAAATGTGCATATCTTAAGTTAGGCAAGAGACAAGAGATTTTCCCATCAGTATTTCACTTTTAATTGCGCATTTTGTTCTAAAAGAAAACTAGGAAAACCGAAAATATGATTGCCGATGGTTAAAATAAGCATCAGGGTCGCCAACACTCAATTATTTATTATACGGCAACAGCTTGAATGCCTCTCTTTAATAAAAAAGAAAAACAATAAGACAAATAAAACAAGAAAAATGATGACAGATTTTTGCAGTTTTAGAACTTTATTTTTGTTCATTGAATAAAATATCTTTTGAGCTCATCCTGAAAGCAAGAGAATTTCTAAAAAAAAATAATTTTTTCTAGTGTGGTCGACACCATTAATATTTTTTTTTCTTTCTGAATTTTATTTATTTAGTATATTTTTTATTTTTATTTATTACATTGTCTAGCATCGTGCTAATTTTCTGTTGATTATGAGGAGAAAAGAATACACAGAGATCAGTTCATAATTATTAATTTAGCATCAACGTAAATTAATTTGGAAATTTTATTGTTTTATGAATACTAGTAGATGGTCTTGGCAACAACTTTAAAAATGTAATTGCTTTGATTTTAGTTCAGATAAAATATCTAGTCTAATCCTGATCCCTTGTAGATTAATACCCGCACGCAATTCTTGCGCTGCAAGCCAAGCTCATCCTTCAAAACACTTTTAGCCATGCAGTAAAATTCCGGGAGTTTTTTTTTATCTCGAACAGTGCAAATGTGGAATAGTCTACCATCTTTTGTTTTTGTCCGGGCTTACAATCACAAGTGACATATGTACGTTAGCACCTCCGCCGCTCTCCTCATGGGCCCCAATCCTTCCCCTCCCTCCTTACTGCCTTGCTTTGCATCATCAGGTTTATATAATATTATATAAAAGAAAAATGTTAAAGCATATTCCAAAATAATGAAAACGAATTGTATCTTCCATGAAGATGAATATTTTACTTCTGAATATTGTTTTAAGATGTTTGTAGAATTCAAAAGGAAGTGCTCTTTGCAGGCATTATATTTGATTTGCAGATTGTATTTATTTTAACCCCCTATTACCATCCGGGGCCGAGAAAGACCCCAAAAATAATTCATTCAGGTTTTTCACTAAAAAGCATTAAAAATTTTCATCACTCATTATATCAAAAGCGTACTAAGGATAACTAAAATTCATTCATTTCCTGAGAAATATAAAGGGACTGGGTCATTTACGACCCCAGGGTAAAAATAGCGCAAATAGAGAATTCCAGAAATTTTTTCTGGGAAAATTACTAAAACTCCAATACGCAAGGTGAAGGAAAAGTTTTACGTAAGATGAAAGAAAAGTTTTTCGCAATTTTTACATACTTGTCGTATCTAGTCGTATCTATACCAAAGGCGGTGTGGTCACTTTTGAGTTTTGAGCAATTGTGTCACAAATATACCATCTCAAGAAAGAGACGCCAGTGGCCAAAGTGTGTATTTTACAGCCACTTGAATGCTGTAGGAATAGATGCGTTAATATATTTTCGTCTTTCAAACTTAAGCAACAAAGAATCTGGTGAAAAAAGACGCGTTTTTTTTTTTCTTAATTTAAAGTTAAGTCTTCTCAAACCATATTTAGATGAACGTTTTGAATGCAGCACTTTGCCTACTTGCCTTAAGGTCAGGATTGCCAGATTAATTGAAAAGGAATGACATGTTGAAGTGTTAGGAGGTCCTCGTAGCAAGAGAGCAAGGTGCGCTTTCTGTCCACCATCATAAGATAGAAAAACTAACTCGCATTGCGACAGCTGCCAACGATACCTACATCTGCTCAATACAAAATTAAAAATTGTGTTTTAACTGTTTTCATAAATAAAATAAAATGCATACTTAGATGGCATATATACATACAATAATATTACTTTTTAAATTATTAAAATTTTTATACCTAAAAATAAATTCTTAGTAAAACCGGTCATTCTCGACCCCAGGGTAGGAAAATCAGGATTGAAACTATGGGCAGTAATAAAGGATTAAAGGGATTAAAGGCATGGTAGAGTCTCATTTACTTACATGTAAATTAAAATAACTATTATTTTCTATAATTTTATTCTTAGGATGAAGATCGAAATAGTTTCGAAGCCGTTGATGATATATCAAGAATTTGATGTTTACGAAATTTACCGAATGAATTACAGCATCGATTACTCGCAGTTATAGATGCTCATCATAATGCTCATCATGAAAGCATACAATCATTGCTGCAGGAGTCTTCTTAGTACGATATCCCACATATTAATTCTTTTCAACAGACATGTCCACCACAAGAATGTCTTCCTAAGAAGGCTATTGTAACTAAAAAAGAAGGTCTTACTCGGAATGTACATTATAAGATGCGCGAAGAAATGTTTGAGCTCTTCGTTTAATTCCAATTATGAATCCAACATTGCCACTATGTTCGAGTAAGTGGATCTGATAAATTATTGCCAAATCGCCAATGAGCTTAAATCTCTCTTTTGGACAATATCCAACAAAGCTAAGGCTGTGCGACCAGTCCCGGCCCAAATATGGCAATTGTATTCCATTATACACATCAGACCTACATGTAGGATTTGTAGAGGAGCGCTAGATTCGATAGGGTGAAATATTTCTTATACCTTTTGTTTAAAAGAGATGAGAAAGCTTTGGCAATGAATAATATTCAATTATAGCCGTTAGACTCAATCAACACAGAATTCAAGTGGATAATTTTTAATTATTGATCATTACATTAGGTTCTAATCTGTAAAAGGAAGGTAAATTTGATTCACTCCATATATCCATAAAATTGGGTAATTTGGTAAAAGTAATTTCAAATCTATAAATATTTGGGACACATAACAATAAATCTGTGTTGATCCTTATATTCACATTATAAGACCTATTCCTCTATGCATATTACCGATTTAATCTGGTAAGATGTTTACTTACCAGATTAATTTTGAAATGCAATCAAATGTAACAAATTTATCCGTGACTAAGTAAATTGAATTAAAATCTCATAAATTCCTTCTGATGTCGTATATTTTTGCAATAATTTTTCAAGAAAAATAATTTCTCAGCATTATTTAGTGATCATATGTAGCAGAATATTTGTCCAATAAATTTGATCCTAAAATCTACCAAATAGGAAAAACGTAAATATAAAAAGGTACAGTTTGCCTTGGACCATAAATGATTTATTCCCTTTTAGCCGAAGGTTTGATAAAAGCAGAAAGTAAAGAGTTGCTCTTCAGGATAAATGTTGGTTTCTTTCGTTTTCACTCATCGGAAAGTTTATCGCATTCATAAATGATTCCCTGGACAGTACCTATCGTAGAGTAGCTATCTATATGCTTGGCTTCACATCTATATATACAGTAATATACATTTTTATAGGCATCGTATTGACTACTTACTACACCCTCATAAAAGTTCTAGATAAAGAAATAACTTTCGATTCGTCGTCGTGAAGGCATATAAATCTTAGACCTAAACAAGAAGGGCAAGAGATTACGCGGTATAAATATTAACCAAGTTGAGTGTCACTTTGGCCATAAATAAATGGTCTACAGGTCGAGCCAACGGATATACATACTTATATACAAAAAAAAAAAAATGAAAATTCAAAAGAAGTCCCTAAAGCAGTTTTCACCACTTTGTAATGGTAAATTTTACCTATAGGAAAAGTTTTAATGCTCAACTTTTACGCATTAAAGCAATCAATTTTAATTTTTTTTTCTTTTCCACCATTTTTTTAGCAAAATTAACTTCTTTCCTGTTCCGTATTATTCTTTAGACACTCACTCTACGGAATGGTAGCTTTTGAGCTTATAACGAATTTCAATTAAGATGTCGATTATGGGTCATCAGCGGGACAGTGGAAGTTTAATTAAAATTCAGGCCCAGATGGTGGATTATCTAATACGGTGGGGGGTTAAAGGAATCAACCTTTTCTTTTTAATTTGTTAACCTAAACATTTCGCTTTTAAGTAAAAAAGAACCTTTAACTTGATATAAAATTAAGAAAATGAAAGGAAAACTTTTCTCCAGGTACTGAATTAAGGTTGAATTTATATTTATTTACGACGATAGAAATAATTGGGTTAAATATTTAATAAAAATTTGCATTTTTTTTTTAATTAAAAGGAGATAGGTAGGTAAATGTTAGAAATTACGCTTTTACATAACTTTAATTATAAATTATTATTGATTTCTATTTGATATTCTAAATACTTCATCCGCAAAATGTGGACAATTGAATTTTTGTTGGAGCAATATTTTAGAAGCTGTTCAAATCTATAATGAAGGTGAACTTGGGTTTTAGGAAAAAGTTTTCTTAAATTAAAAAAAAAAGTTAACCTACTCGAAAAGTGTGACTTCTGTTTCCCCTCACTTCAATATTATTTGTATTTATGCTGAATTTTTAGGATTTTTTATACATACCGTTATACCTTATGCGCCACGATATTCCAGTTATGGAATTCATTTATTTCTTAGGGATTTATTTGACAATTTTCTTATGGGTTATAATAATTGGCCTGCAATAATTTTCCAGCGGACATAGGTTGAATGATTTGAGTGCCTGCACTGCTTTGTTATTTTTTCTAATAAAGTTTATGAATTTTTTGAAAATATTTTTCAGAATCTGCCTTCCTAATCCTATTACAATTCCTTCATTTTTTCAGCCAAACATTTTTTTGTTTCATTCTGCGATATTTTGTGTTGGTAGCTGGTGAGTCGCAGCTCTTGTGTTTATATTTATTTTTATGAATGAAAACATCTTTTCGCCGAACAGAGTGAGAACTTTAATTAGTATTTTCTGTCGGCAGTCGGAAGGTCTTAAACTAATCAGCTTGAATGCCAGAAGAATTAGACGGAAGTTTGACGAATTATGTGATATTTTTGTAGGTTCTGATGTTCATGTTATTTTAGTGTGCGAGACTTGGCTACAACCCCATATACCTTCTACCCTATTTATGTCAGAGATTGCTATGACTCCCGTATAGTTTACTCTTCTGAAAGTACCCTCTTGGAGTTTTTGTGTGCGGAAGTAATCTTAGGCACTAACAAATGTTTGCTATCCTCCGTGTATTGTCCGCCAAATTGTTTTTCCATTGAAAACGCAGCAGAATTCCGTGCTGTTTTCTCTGATCTAACACAAAGATATGCAAATGTTGCCTTGGGAGGTGATTTTAATGTCAATTTGTTGAGACATAATAGTGCGACGGATTCTTTCTTATTCTTTCTACAGTCTCTCCACCTTTGTGTCATTAACGATCTCCCAACTTATCTCAATACGATCATGATAGCCTTTTTATGACATATGTCATTCTCTTCGTATCCTTTCTGCACGGAGTTCTGGACAGCTGGGTTTAAAGCGTCTCATGTTTCCCTCAAGTAATGATCAGCCTTGTTTTAGTTTTAGATGTGTTGAGGCCAGGGAGATTGCTGTGGCAATTGGTGCTGTCAAATCTGATGCTGTGAGGCCTGACGGTATTCCACCTAGGTTTATCAGGATTCTTCTGCCTTGGATAATACAGCCGATTCTACATATTTTTAACACCTGCCTTACCATGTCGATATTTGCTTCCGCTTGGAAAATTGCTCCAGTTATGCCGGTGGCTAAGATCAGTGCAGCTGAGGTTCCCGGTGATTTTTGACCGATTAACCTGTTGGGATTTCTTGTTAAGGTTCTGGAAAAATTGATGGTACAGCAAATAATTGATCATTTGGAATACTTTAATTTATTAAGTCCTTTCCAGTCTGGTTTTCGTAAGTCTCGTAGTTGCGAGACAGCCCTTATTAATGTTACAAATGATATACGTCGCTCACTTGACATGGACCATCTATGTGTTCTTACCCTGCTTGATTTCTCCAAAGCATTTGGCATGGTCAATCATTCCAATCTACTTGAATAGTTGACCTCAGACTTCCTTTTTCATCCCTCTACTAAGTCCTTAATCCGCAGCTTTCTCTCCAAAAGAATGCAGCGGGTTAAGATATAGGATTATGTGTCCGGTATGTTACCTCTAAATTGAGGTGTGCCTCAAGGCTCTATTCTGGGCCCTTTGCTCTTCAGCCTATATATAAATGACCTCCCCAATGTTGTTGTGGACTGTAAAATTCCCTTGTATGCCGATGATGTGCAAGTGTATCTCAGTCGACCAATAGGACTGGTGGAGGATTGCATTGATAGACTGAACTCCGACTTGCGAGTATTGCACACTGGGCTGATAACAATCTTTTATTGCTTAATGCTGGAAAGTCGCAGTACATTGCCTTCTATCGCAGAGCAGTTGAGGTATCTGATCTTCCACCTGTATTTTTAAATAACACAGTTTTACCATTTTCGAGACGTGTAAAAAATCTCGGAATCTTCCTCAATTCCAGAATGCAATGCTGTGATCACATCAATAATATGACTGGTAGGATTTATGGTGGGCTTCGTCGGCTGTGGTTGTCTTCGGGAACCTTGCCTACGAACACGCGTTCGATGCTAATCAAATTTTTGATTCTCCCATACTTTTCCTATGGGAGTCTCCTTTTCCCTCACTTGTGTTCATCCTGTTCCACTAAGCTAAATGTGGCGTTCAAAGACTGGTTAAGGAGATTCGATCCTATCTCGCAACATCGTAATCATCTACTTGGTTGCTCCTTAAATTTATATCTTTTACGTAGGCTTCTAGGATCTCTTCATAAGCTCATCTACTCTAAAGAGCCAAGCTTTTTGTTTAATAATTTGGCATTTTTAAACTCCTCAAGGCGGTTTGACTTGCTCATACCAAATTTTCAATATTCAGTAATGGAGAATTCTTACTTTGTTCGTGCTGTTCTAGCTTGGAATAATTTACCATTCGATATTCAGCGTACGAGCTCGACTCGAGGGTTTATGGAGCGAATAACGCGCTGCAGCACCGTCGTGAGATAGACTTTTGGGTGTGTTTTAGGTGGCCTTCGCTCTGTGTTTTCTAGTTATTTGTTGTTACATATTTGTATTTGTAATCTGATGTTTTAGTGTAATATTTTAGTATTTTATTTTACGTTGATAGTAGCATATATTTTTTCGAATTTATGTTTAATTTTTTTTGCATTTCTAATTTATTTAAACCTTGTTGTTTATATTTTAATTTCATTTTTCGTACTTTTATATTAATATTTACTTCTTTTTATTTATTCCTTTTGCCGCTTTGTTTTTGTACTAAGAAAAGAAATTTGTATTCTTATATTACTTTACCACGAATAAACTTATTCTTATTCTATTCTATTCTATTCTAGCTCCAACTCTGCCATAGTGCGAAAGAGAAAACTATAAAACTTATGACATTCCTTGCTATGGGAAAATGACAATACGGTCAGGTCAGTCCATTGTTATAAGTCAGTGACCTTAGCACAAAAGCCGTAGGTAAGATTAAAATTGGAAGGGGATTATTTAGTAGAAAAATATTTACATTCGTTTACGTGGAAATTTAATAATATTGTATTTGTATGCTTTTTTATTCATAAACCGGGGATTGGAATATTGATAAATGTTTGTAATTTCGACAAAAGTAACTAATTTTTAATATATTTTCTTGATATAGATTTACAAAAATGAAATTCAAAGTTATTGGTCAACCGAAGATGGAAATAGGCTTACCGGGGAACCAGGAACCTCAAAAGTTTGTTTTATATTACTAGCGCTCACTATGCTACCGCTGGCATACAGTTTGACCTCATAATTTCAAAACCCGCGCCAAAATGCCTTGCACATCTTTGAGATTGGCACAAAATTTGTTAATGGTTGACCTGTCCTTTAGTTTCTTACCAGTAGGATATGAAATATTTTCCACTTAATTAAATTTTGTTTTTAAACGCATGAGTCCAATTTTTTTGTCTGCAGTTAAATTAAATTCGAAATGAACTGAAATTTGGGATTAGTGAAACAATACTAAGAATTCTAGAGGGTGTTTCCTCCATGGTGGTATATAGAGCGGGAGGTAATACTACTCG
Organism: Dioctria linearis; assembly: GCA_963930735.1. Classification (NCBI taxonomy): domain Eukaryota; kingdom Metazoa; phylum Arthropoda; class Insecta; order Diptera; family Asilidae; genus Dioctria; species Dioctria linearis. The sequence continues at coordinate 83,071 of CAWVNZ010000807.1, forward strand.
CGAAGACAAAAAAAAAGTTGTATTGCAGTTGGGAGTTTCGGAGTTACAGGTAATTAAGATATTATCCTAGGTTTTAGATGACTGCTCAACCAGCCCCATACTCCTCTCCCTTCAGGAATTATTGTGGTCTAAACTAAAAATTTCGGTTTTTGTTTGCTCTATATTTTTTATTTAAGTTTTTAAAAAGTTCATTAACATAACTCTTTTTAATAAAAACTGTAAGCTGTAGATTCTTCTCTTTAATTTGATCTATTAAATCCTATGTACTAACTGTAGCCGTCAAAGAGTTATTAGCTCTTAACCAATTCTCAAACCTATTCCCAAACGAATTCTCAAAGATAATTTGTTCCCTCAGTGACTGAAAAAACGACATTTAAAAAAAAATTCGGTGTGACCTGCGTAGGGCATGAGCTAATACTTGTTTAACGACTGCAGTTGTACATTGGATGTAATAGGAGAAATTAAATAAAAGAGTCTAAAGTTTAAAGCTTTTATAAAAAAGAGTTTTGTTAACTACCTTTTGGAAAAAAATAGATATCAAAGTAAAAAAAAAGTTAAGAAAAACTGAAATTTTTAGCTTAGACCACAATAACTTCTGATAGAAGAGGAGTATGGGACTGGTTGAACGGTCGTTGGGAAGACCATGAAGTGCTGCATAGTGCTGCTTTAGACTGTGACTATATTTTAAGCTATAGAGTGTTTTTTGAAAACCTACCATAATTTCTTAGTTACCCTGTAACTCCGAAACGGTTGAAATGCCCCCACCCCCGCCGCACTCTGTCATACAATTTTTTGCTTGCTAGGTGAATACCATCACTTCCTGTCACCCCGATTTTCCTGAAATTTCATGATACCCTAATTTTGGAAAATTTAACAATTAACAAAAAATTTCCATGGCCTTACACCGCTTTTAAAAAAGTACAAAATCGATCCATTTATGCAAGTATCTTAACGCAAGATCAAATCCATTCTCATATTGGACTTTTTCTCATTCATGGGTACAAACGTTGTAATCAAAATCATTCTGAAAATCGCAAAGCTTTATGGAATTTTACATTTGCACTTTTATACAAGTTCTGCATGCAGTAGCTGCTGCGGAGCAATTAAATAAGATAAAAGCCATCCTTTGGGAAGCAGTTTCTATAATGGTCATGAATGTGTCGTCTCCATGGCCTTCCAAAACAAACGAAATCCTCTTTATGAATTTATTTTTGTTGTTACCATGTTTTTAATTGAAATGAAAATTTTTATGTAAAAATTTAAAACATTTAAATGAAATACATACAGAAAGGCTTCTCACTGGGATTTTCTTTGGAATTTACATATTAAAATTTGCTTCCGAATTGCAGAAATTCTTTTCATATTTTATAAGCTTGAAAATTAAATCAAAACTTCATTTATGGAATATGTACATTTTGTCTACGTATACGTACGTGTGGCTAGTGGTTTTGAATTTAACAGAAACTTTTATATGAAACAGGAGAAAGTTTAATTAAAATGCTAATAATTAATTAATTGACTAACATCGTTGTATTTATGCTACAACATTTGGATATTAGCTTTTCTTTGTGAAGAGTAAAGCTGGAAGTATACACGAGAGTAAGAGATTATTTTTGCTATTTCATATGTAGGTAAATATTAAAATACATCCAAATATATTTGTTACGTAAAATGTTTAGAATGCTATTGGATGCATTACATAAAAACGTTTATTATAGAAACTAATTCATTAACACACAACTAAATAGAACAAAAATTTAATGTGAAAATTAAAGAATTATAATAACAGCTCTGTTTTGGAAATGCATATTTAAAGTCTGTTGATAATTATACATATGTTCCCAGCTATAGACATAGTCTTAGTAGGTATTTTATATAATTTTTAACAGGCTAAGGTATACTGCCTTTCCGGAGTAAAAAAACAGCCTTTGTGCTCATTGCAAAAATAATATTTATTGTTAATTCTGTTTCTTTCTTCGAAAGAGCATTCAGTTTTTCCTGTAGGTACATATCCAGATTAAATTAATAATTTTGCTTGCTGAATTGATTTTTTTCCTCATCGATGTGATCTTTTCCATAGAACACATTAATCCCTTCTAGAATATATAAAATCTTCTTCTAAGCAGATTAATCTTTTTCAAGGTATACATGAATTAAAAAGAAAATTTTATTTTGGTATGCAATATTTTGGGTATTACAGGTTTTTATTACGCTGTTACGTCGTTTTTTTGTTTTTACGTAAAGCCAGTCCGCTTCTGAATGTGCCACGTAGTTTTTGGTGAGAACACGAAACAATAGAAAATCACAAAAATACGATTAAGTAATTATCTACTTCATATTTGCAGTTTATTGGTCACAATTTGGGTATGAATAATTTAGTTCAAATCTCGTGCATTATATAATGGCGATTACTTAAAATATCAAAAGCAACGCATTACCTACCCTATTTTCCAATCAGGTTATTATTCAGTCCAACAAAACTATAGTGACCTCTAACTTAGCCTTCTCATTTTGTTTCTATTTTTATTTTTCTCTTCACTTAACTCCATTCTTTGAAAAATCTTGGATACTATTTCAAAAAGCTGGCCTGTGCCTACGGAAAATTTATCGATAGTCAGTAACACTTTGAACAGGCGAGAATTTCGATATAACTTCACTCTTTTGTACACAGTAATTGTACAAGTGAAATTTATAAAATATAAGTAAAATTTAACAAGACTTACCATATATGTAAAACTTTTTTAAATTTATACAATATAAATGATTTTATATAAATCTTCATACAAACATACAATTTAAAATTTGTAACCTCACTTCCAGGAATAATGCACCTGAGATGATAAATGGAGGCTTAATCCACTTAAAAAATCAGCAGAGTCTTTGGGATTTGCGGAAGAATTTTTCTGACAAATTAAAGACAAAAGGTACTCCCAAAGGGACAAAGGCGACTGAAAGAAAGTATCTTTATTTATTATTAATGCGTTGTATTAAGTTACATTTCTTAACTTGAGGTGTGGGCTGACTTGGTGAACAAAATTTAATAAATGCCCGTATGAAATTTTATATGGTCACACATTTGAGCAATTTTGATTTTTGCAGTGATTTTTCGCATATATTTCTAGAACGCTTCGTCGGACAGAAAAAACTATTATAACCAGTTTTCTAGGATTTCATATTCTGACGAAGTTTTTAGTACAATAAAAATGTCTAGGACTGATCGTTTTCACAATATCTGTAAAAAACCTAAATTTTTAAATGGCGACATCAAAAAGGGGTTGCCCGATTTATTCTATTTTTGAAATTTTACTTGTTATTGCTATAAAAAAAACCATGTACCAAATTTCAGCTCTCTATATCAGCACGTTCTAAGGCGTTCTAGTGGAAAACGAAATGTTTGTATGGCAACCCCCCCAAGGAATTGCCCGATTTGTCTGATTATTAATTTTAATTTTAGTTTTTTTTTTTAAGTCCGTGTACAAAATTTCAGCTCTCTATGTGTACGCGTTCTCGAGTTATCTTGCGCACGAACGGACGGACGGACAGACAGACATGCAAAAATCAAAATAACGTTTAATATTATGCTTGGGTGTCCAATCCAATTTGCTATACCATCATTATTTCTGTGCGTTACAAACAGAATGACAAACTTAGTATACCTACCCTACAGATTTCAACTAGGGTATAAAAATGGTGAAGTACCACAACGTAAATGAATTAAATCTTTCTAACCATTTGAGGAACGCGTCGTTGGTCTAACAGGATTGATCACTTCTGTTGTTGGTTTCGAAACCAATGATATTGGTGAAGCAAGCCACTGTAAGGACCGGCTTGCACTTGAATTCTATACTTTGGCTACTAGTGCTGTCGCTGTAGAAGAAGCAGGCTGCGCACGAAGTAAGTTCTACTACCAACAAAAACGATATCGACTAATGACCCAAACCGTAGTGTAAAGAGAACCTCAGGAACAAAGGAAGTAAAGCACGAAGGAAACATTCTTCGTTTAATGAAAGAAGCAATTGCATGGCGATTGCGAATCGTAGAAGAATTGCTTCATCTTAGAAAATAATTAGAAAACTATTTATTTTAATTAAATTTTCCATTTAAATTTCCTATAATAATTGATACATGTGATATTTTTTTACATAAAGATATTAAAATATGATTATTTTTAAAATAGCTTTTATTTGTTTTAAATTTAAGGTGTACAATAATCTTGCTCGAATCTCAATAAAAACAACAGTTCTGTGAATCTGTATCCGACTCACCTTCATCTCTGTAGACTTCATCCTATGTCACCTTCGTCTGGTTCTTTTCAAGAAAGCATTTCCAAATGTTTAGAAATGCAAATATTAAGTAATGTGCAACAAATAGGCAAAATTCGGACAACTTTTAAAAGTTCGTATCTCAATTTTCTTTCCGCAAGTAGACAGCGAAAAGTTCCCTTGAAAACTCCTTTACATATTCCAATTACATTTCTTCCTTGAGCATGAACCTAGTTGAATTTTCGCTCTCCTTCTATTGAAGGATTTTTAAAAGATGTTATTAATCATTTCTGCAATGGATATCTAGCAGCCCCAAGCAACCAGCTATTTCTTTCACCATTTTCACAATCATCTTCCAGGCTCCGTCTTTCAGTTGACATACACCAAGTCGCGGGATCATTTGTGGTGGATCTAGAGAATCAAGCATTTAATAAAATATTAATCATTGAATCATTTTACCAGTTGAACATTTACAGAATGTTGACCTCTCCTGTCTACAAATAAATGTTCATTTTCAGCTGGAGCTATCATATCAACGTGTCTTCCATCCCAATAATACACGAAATTTTCACTTTCTTCGTAAAAAAATTCGATTATTTTCTGATTTTTTTGTGCTCGTTTGGAAAAGCTAATCATTTAGCGCGTAACTTCCTTTCAAAAATACATGTAATTTCTTCGATATATCTGGAAACCACAGACAGGTTCATTGAATGGGAGCATCACATTTCCAATCGTTCAGTTTTATATATACAGAGTGGAACTTTTGATATTCTTGATGACACATTATCGATGTTGAATCTGCCCTTTATGTCCTCCAATATTTGAGTTAAAATAAAACTGTTTTTGATAAGCCAAAAGATTCTTGAAACCTAAAGCTCCTGCAAGAATGCTTATTAAATTCAAAAATCCATAAAACAGTACTTTTTGTTTAGCATATCAATAACATTATACCGCTTCCTTAAAAATTTCCATCGTCTAGGTAATTAATTATTTGTGCTTCATTTTCGCTATTCTCCATAAATTAACCAACTACGCTTGTAAAATGCATAGTTTACAATTTAAAATTAAAAAATTTATTAAGAACTAGAAAAAGGAGTTATTAAAAACGTTTATGCTAGGGGAACAAAATTCGAAAATAATTTTGAAACATTCAAAATCGCCTGTCGATCGAAAATATTTTCACATGCCGCCAGAGTGATATACTCACTTCGATAATCGTTTGCAATGCGAAGTTATTAACGGGTGTTAACTTTTTGCTTCCAAGTCATAGCTCCAGATCTTGTTGGCAGTAGAGGCAATATAGTCTGGCTCCGCTATTTTGGGGATCATGATCTTTTTCAGTGGTGCAATAAACATGAAACTACACAAATCGTGTAACAATAAGAGAAAAGTCATAATTGGTCTAAGACTAATAATATTATACTCAAGAAAATGAAATTTGTGTATGGCAACCCCTGAAGGAGTTGCCCGATTTGTCCCATTATTGAATTTGAATTTAGGTTTTTTTAATAAGACGGGCTGCGAAATTTCAGACCTCAAAGTGAACGCATTCTCAAATTATCATGCGGTTGGACAGACAGACACACGGACAGACGGACATGTAAAAAATTTCAAATGGAAAAACGGTGACATAACCAAAGTTGCCCTAATGACAAGTTAGGAAGCAGGCGAGTTTTCCGAGTGTTTTACATTTAAATTGCACCCGGCAAGAAAAGGAAGAAAGAAAGAAAAAAAAAATCGAAAAAAAAATCAAACTCTCTTTAAAACTTTTATGAATAAAGATAAAAAATGTGAAAGCGCAAGTTGCATGCACCGAAACAGAATGGCAAATGTCTCATTTTCGTAAATAAATGAGAAGGGGTGAAGTTTTCTCGTTTTACTATCATGAAATGCTCCCGCGCTTTTGTGAAAACGGGTTTTTGCTGCAAAATTGAGAGATTCGCTCAATGTTCTTTACAGCATGGCCAATATTTGTTAGTGTAATTTGTATGCTAATTGAGCAGCACGTGCCTCTGTTTACATTCGTTTTTCTCTGAAGAGATTAAGTGGGAAAAACTCATGCTGGATTCTCTGATATTTTCGGGAAAAATGAGAATTTTATTTGGAGAGAAACTTTACATCAGCACCTTGGATAAAGCGAAATTTATCTTTTTCTTAAAAAATAGCGGTAGTGTGACCCGATGTACATTATTATGAGTAGTTTGATATGATTTTGATGCTATTCAATAAGATTTTGTCGTTCACGTAATCCTACGATCTCTCGATTTTTGTGATTAGCTCGCTGTCTCAGTCGGACTACAATAATCCATAGCCAAGTCTTTTCCCCCATTCATACAAAAGACGAAAGTATATGACATTACCTGTTTCGTTCCAAAAAACTCGAAAATTTTCCAATTTTGTACGGCTGTGCCCTATCTTCTTCATATTAAGATATCTTTGCTCTTGTTCTTGTTCCCAGAGTCATGACCACTGGAGCGTCATTTCTGTGTTCTTAATTTCTGCTTTATGTTTCTGGAATTAGCTCCAAATGTAGTTCATTCTTGTTGGGAGCATTAGTGTTCTAGAAATCAATCAAACAGACAAACAAAAAACGGATTTTCGAAGATAATTTGAATTAATCAAGTTGAATTTTTTGTTAGCATAAATATATCAATAAGTGGCGATAATCTGAATTTAATTATAAGTACACTTTATAATTACTTTTAATCTTAATTTTGCACGCAAAATATTAAAGCTTATCTCCATATTTAGGCGGAAATGGCTTTTTTATCTATTATAATTAAAAAAAAAAAACAATATTTTTGTACTCTAGATTCTAGATGATGAAATCGTAGGGTATACTAACTTTGCCATTCCGCTTGTAGCCGACAACAATAATGCTAGTAGAGCAAAATAGGTTGCGTGGGTGTCCGCATACTAATAAAAGTTATTTTGATTTTCGCATGTCCGTCTGTATGTCCGTCCGCATGATAAATCGAGAGCGCGTTATGTAGAAAGCTGCCATTTTGCACACGGAGTTTTAAAAAAAAAAAGTAAATTAAAGTTCGGAAATGGAAAAAATGTAAACGGATTCAATCGGCAAGACCGAGTTGGTGTTGCCATATAAAAAATTGGTTTTTCACTATATATTTGGATACTGCCTGAGAACGCGTTAACATATATAGCTGAAATTTTGTAAACAGCGTTTTAATGAAAATAATAAAAAAAACTTGGAAATTAACTAAGTTCGAGAACCCCTTCTTAGTGTTGCAATACAAAACTTTTGGTTTTTAATTTATTTATTTTTTATTTTCATCTAGGGTATAATATTATTGGTATTTGACTAATTATAAATTTTTCTCTTGCTCTATAGTAAATTGATTTCTTTAGTTATCTTTATTGAGCCAATTTAAGAAATTATTTAACCCTGTATCTTACCGAACGTAGCCACAGAGTCAAAACATCATCGATATATCTATACAAAAATTATAGTTTAGAATGTAACGGACAGTTATTACTACAAATAATCTACATATTTTTTTTTTTTTTTTGAAAATACTTGGCTTTATGCTATGACATGCGGATTCTGAGTCAAATTCTATTTCATGTGAATTTATCAAAAAGCATCAAGTTTTAGTAGTGATTCCCTATTTCAAGTGTTAGTTATTCTTGGTAATATAAGCTGGATGCACAAGGGAGAGGGACAAAGTCTCCAAAAACCTTAAAAGTGGTTCCAATCCCCAGATGGACAAAATTCCCATAGTCATAGTCTTAAAGCAGAAAATCTCCACAGACGAAGCCAAAAACAAAAAAAAAGAACTCCAAGTATTGCCAGTTTAATGTAATTCAGAACCTACGGACACTGCTTTTTAATGCTTTTAACAAGTTATATGTGTAATTAGTATTCAAACGTCTCCGCATAGTCGGAGTGTCAGTAAAGAACCTTGATATGCCTATCATATTCAGTAAAAAACTTAAGAAAAAAGTGTACATAGATGGTCTTGGATGGAATGGAAAAAGTTTTACTGCCATGCTTTTGCAGTGACTTTGAAAGTTAGTAATAAGCATGAAGTAGTGAAGTGAAATATCCATAACAACCAACACCCGTCGAAGTTTGTCGTTCAAATAACATTTTAAAATAATTAACAGTAAAAAGCGCATTTCTGTCTTTTCAGATAATTAGAGGAACTCCAATTAGTTGTAATTTCGATTGTCGCGTTTATTTGCCATCTAAACAAGCACAAAAATCAAAAACTATTAAGGAGATCAATATTCCTGCTGATGTTGGATTCTGATGCTTGGAAAATGAGGCTTGGTGATGCCAGATGTTGTCTGATAAATGGGCCATTTAACATTATTCCAACTATCATGCGACAGCTTTTCAACACTCATGACACAATTAGTGGTGAAAGTATGCCTTTATTTTTTCTTTAATGAGCGAAAAGAAATAAAGAGGCATATGACGAGTACTTTTATGAGAAAAGCAAAATATTGTTTTTAAACCGAGAAAAATTATATCGAATTTCGAGGCAACGATTATCTCATCGGTGAAAATTCATTTTTCACTAACTGAACAAATAGGTTACCTTTTTCATTTTAGGCGGACTATTTGGAGAAGAATCCAAAGATAACATCTATCCAGGAAATATAGAAAGAGCGAGAAATTTAATATACAAGGAAGAATGATAAAAAGTCTTGCATCGAACCCACCCTTATGAAGTGCCAAAGTACTTTTTGTTTCTGGATCCTGATTTGAAAAACTTATGTAAGTAATTCCAGCAGAACTATATTTGTACAAAATCGCGTAATACAAAGAAATATGATGAATAATTTTGGCCGTAGAGGATTCAGTGAAAGAAACTTTTCCTCGTACGCAAAATAGTGTATGTAGAGACATAACACGACGCACGAAGCCAGTTGTAGGTGGAGAAAGCTTAGATTTATATGAAATAATAAAAGAACTTTGTAAGGAACCTACACAAACTAAAGCAACTATCTGAAAACTAATATCAGATGAATATCTAAAACTTAGAAAAAAAACTATTGCGAAGCAACATAAAAACTTGAAAAGCATAGTTTGGGTTTGGGGATTTTGGCTTGGGGATTTTGGTTTTGGGGATTTCGGTTTTGGGGATTTTGGTTTTGGGTATTTTGATTTTAGCCGTTTTGATTTTGGGAATTTTAGTTTTGGGATATTGTCTGAGTCATCCAGCATGACCAATAAATTTCTTCCAGCATTGGTTTTCAGTTTTCGGTATATCGATTTTCTTTTTTTTTCTTTGGCATTTTCCGGAGAATAACCACTAGATTTCATTGTAAGGCCAATGACCCTACAGTTGTAGCTCTCTTGCTCTCTTGAGATCTATTTTATATTGATTCGTATCGAAATCTTTTCACCACAAAAAAAAACCCATAAAAAAAAACATTAATTTTAAGATCCATTACAAAAAAAAATGACACAACAGTTGTTCTGGAAGATTCACTTATCAAGAACTTTTCTCCAATGAAGTTCTTCCATAGAATAGAACTTTCTTATAATTCCTAATGTAACCGAGAAAATTCTGTTGAAAAACTTTTACTTACGTAGAAGCAGAGGAAACAGTCTCATTAAATTCTTTAGACCATCTTTTGACACAAAACTCAAAGTCACATTAGTCCTGTTAATGATGTGCGTCTTGAAGTTTCTGGTTCTGTCGAGTTGTTTTAAAGAACTTTCTTTAATAGTGTAATCAAAGTGCAGAGTAATCCTTTTGTGAGTAGACTCATAGTTGTGCAATAGCTGACATTTGAACAGAATGGTAATAATGAATGTCCATAGGAGCCCAATACATATATAAACTTTTACAATATACATTTCACCTCCGCTAGAAAAAGATGAGTCTGTCTGTTGGATACCCTGTTGAGATTTATTTCCGCTACACATCTGCGGAAGTGCTCTGTCATTGATTTTTATTCTATGCGTATATTACTGTTTTTATCTAAAGTTTTCGAGAAATTGATATGTGTCCAAGTTAAAGATTGTCTGAATAACAAACGATTGCTAATTCATTTGAAATCTTGAAATTTTACCTATTCGAATCTGATTAGCTTGAATTCTTCTTTTAAGTTTGCTATTACTTTAGATGAATTGAAGTCGATTCTCTTCCTATCCTCCTCAACGAGTCATATCATCAGTAGTTATCTAATAAAATGAATGCACAAAGTGAAAATAAATAACAATTTTTCTATCAGATTTACAATAATCGTCGATATAACCGTCAGCTGCTTCGTCAGCTCTAGTTGAGTATGTCAAGCGAGAAACGTGGACTTATGACGTCACTTTGGATGACCAACGGTTAGCTCTATAAATTTTTGTGGATAGGTTCCTCGCTCATTAAGAAGCCGCTACATTTGATTTTTAATGAATGTGGATTTGAGATGGTGTATTCGGTTGGTTGCATACCAAATTCTTTCAAGTGAATTCTAGCTGTAGATTTGGAAGTAAAACTATCGCTTGAACATCAAGGGGAAGCATATCGATTTATGGCAGCGCCAGATAACCCCCAATTTACATGGGCCTAAATTAAGTCATTGGATCGGCTCTAAAACTACTATTTACAAGAATACAAACAAGACAGGTTCCGTAGTTGTTAGATCCGGCTCTAACATTCCTTCTCTTATAGGCCATAGCCTAGAGAGCTTGTTACTTCAGGAATTGGGTTTTCGATTATAGAAAAGACTTTTACGGGAAACATAAACACCATTCAGGGAAAACTAATAACTTTTAGGTGAACAAAACTCTTTTTTGTGGAGCCAAAAATAAACATTATGGGTTTGCTTTCGGGATTGGTTGAACATTGTGCTGATATGCAGACGGTCATAGTAGGCTACACACTCCATTATTAATGAGAAAGATACGGAATAGGAATTTGGAAATATCAGACCTTCGCATGGAAAATAAGAAACAGAAAAAGTTACGGTGGAATAATATTATTATTATTATTATTTATTTCATCCAAAAAATGTACATTAAGAATATATCTTTTAAGAGTACATGCTCTCAGCTATGAGTTAGGAATTTGTTAATTATTAAGACTTAAAACTATAGCAATAAAACCAAAAAGTTCAAAATGGAAAAAATAAAAGCAAACTAAATAATAAGTTAAACAGATTAATAAACAACTGTATGTAAGTATATAGACATTTATTAATTAAAAATAATAGATGCGAATACAGTAATAAGAGTCATGAAAATATTTAAAAAAGAATAAAATTAGGAGAATAAAGAAAATATAAAAGATAAAAGAGTAATCAGTAGTAGTTGAAAATTAAACACTAGTAGTGAGGTGAGTGAAAATGACACGTTTGAAGCTATCAAAGGTGCCCGAATGTAAGGAGTTCCTCAGAATAATCGGTAAAGAGTTCCAAATACTAATTACTTGGACGAAAAATTGTCGATCGCTCACTAGAAATCTGCTGCGAGTTGGTATAAGTGTTAGTGCTCTGCTTGATTTATTGAAGTGCAAGAAGTTAACTAAATAGTCCGCACACTGACATTTTATGAGCTTAGATAGTAACGATACTGTCCTGAATTTGAGAGACCGCTGAAGAGAGCAGCCAAACAGTGTATTAGCCAGAGGTGAAACGTGGTCATAGCGCCGAAGTCTAAAAATATAAATAATGATGGAATTGAAAGAGATTAAAAGCTTCCTCTTCGAGATAATATCGAGCCCATTATAAATTTCACAGCCACATAACAAAATCGGTACAAGTAAAGCTTGTGGTAATTTTAACCAAGTTAATAACGGAGTGACGTTGTTAAAAGCCCAAAGACGTCGCAGCCCATAACAAATTTTCATAACCACAGAATTTACATGATCACTCCAAGTCAATCTATTATTAATTATGATATCTAGATTGTTAGCTGAAGTAACTAGCGGAATTACTACACCATTTATCTGAGCTGGCGACAAATCGGAGCAATAAGTGCCTAGTCTTTTTAATAATTAAACACTTTGATTTACTTGCATTCAATTTGAGTTTAATGCAGTTCATTTAGCAAGTACATTGAGGTCGTCATTAACCGAGCAAATTCTATCCTCAGACAAACCAATTGGCCTAGAAAAAACTATCTGTACGTCGTCCACATATAAATGAGGCTTGCAGTTTTTACTAACCGTAAATAAATTATTTATGTTCCACGAAAATAATAGAGGGCTCAAAACTGAACCCTGCGGAACGCCTGCCAACAGAAAGGAGAAAGTTAAAGTAACTTTCATTAATTTGTACAGATTGGAATCTGTCCCTCAAATAGCTGGTAATCAGCGTAGATACCAGGGGTGTAAAATTCAAGTATTTAACGAGCTTTACATATAAACAATCATGATTAACAGCATCAGAGGCTTTAGAGAAGTCCAATAAAAGCAAAAACGTAATGTAATCCCTGTCAATGGCCTGTCGAATATCCTCTGAAACTTTGGGCAGAGCAGTAATGCTGCTATGCTTAGCTCTAAATCCTGACTGACAGCAATTCAATAAATTATTATTCCGAACATGATCAGTAATTTGTGTAAACATAATCTTTTCGGTGATCTTGGAGAAGAACGGTAAGATACTTATTGGTCTGTATTCACTGCAGCCATCACCTTTAGATTTGGCAACGACCGGTCCACATACAAGGAAAGTACGTAGTTGTAAAACAAGTATGAGTTATATGTGTTAGCGGTGATATTATAAATCTAAAAAGGATCCTGATAAATCGATAATCAGTCCCATGGTACCCCGCAGCATTTGATTTTATGCTTAGTAAGACACGTACTACATTAACAATATTCAACCTAATAAAGTCAACTGGAGCAATGCTATTTGCATTTGGCAGCTCAGCCACATCAGACCCACCAATATCATTCGACTCCGTCGTAGACGCAAATTGACTATTAAGCTCATCAGGATGCGGAAGATCACCAGCAACAGTAACATAACATAACATTTATTAGAGGTAATAGTATACAAGATTTACAATCTTTTATTATACCTAAAAATAAATGGACTAAAACGTGGAGGAAGTATTGAAAAGAATATCAAAAGCTATAAACAATTCAGAAGTAACTTATGATAATAATAACAAATAAATATTGCGCTTAACATGACAAATTAAACACTGAGTAACAAAAATAATTTATAATGAACTACAAAAACAGAATACTAGATACTAGAATTAGATACTGACAAATGCCGTAGAAAAATAAAAACAAAAAACAAAAAAACAGCTACAATAATTCACGATAGTACTCTGCTGTGAGAAGTGATCCTGACAAGACAATCAAGTAAAATTACGGGCGTCTAATTAAGAAATGTGCATCAACGAGGCTCTTAAAGGAATTGACAGTACGTGCGTGCTGGATACTAGATGGGAGAGCATTCCAAGAGCGCGCAGTCTGGACAAGATAAGAGCCCTCCATGACAAGCCTAGTAAAACGAATAATGTTCCTGTTTCTATGTGAATTAGTAAAATTAATCATTTCTCTAAGGTAATATGGTTCATTATTTTTTGCAGGCTAAAAAAGAACACTGACGCTCTTTTCTTGAGATACATATGTAGTAAGCGGGCAGCCCACCAGCTGATCGCGGTATGGTGAGACATGGTCATATCTGCGAAGTCCGAAGATGAAACGTAAGCAATCGTTGAATGCGACCTCCATTTTACGGGTACAAACACTATCAAGTCGACGGAAAATTAAACTTCCGCATGTGAAGTACGGCAGAATTAGTGTCTTAACCAGATTTAAACGAGTTCCTTGTGGCAAAATACTGGCTGAGAGCCAGTGCCTTCGAAGTCCCGAGTAAATTTTACTAATTTTTGATTTTGTATTGTCACAGCAGCTCATATTTTGGTTCAACACAATACCCAAATTTTTCACTTTACTAGCACGAGATAATATTTTACCGTCCAGAATTACGGGTGTGATATCAGACGAAAGGAGTGGACTATTGTGAAAAATAATATATTGAGACTTAGAGAGATTCAATCTCAATGCATTAATCTTGGACCATGCATCGATTCTGCTCAAATCGTCATTAATACGCTCGATACTATCTTCAAACAGGCCAATAGGTCTGTTTAGATAAAGCTGCACATCATCTGCGTATAAGTGCATCCTGACATCACGTCGAACTACAGGAAGGTCATTAATAAATAAACTAAATAGCAACGGCCCCAAGATTGAACCCTCAGGTACACCAGTCGGGAGAAGAAGTGAATCCGACAATCTATCATCCACCTTCACCCGTTGATAGGATTCTGACAAGAAACCCCCGATCAGAGCAGAAGCGGAAGCAGTAAATCCAAGAAAATTACATAGCTTATGCTGTAACAACACGTGATTTACATTATCAAAAGCCTTTGAGAAATCAAGAAGAACTAAAATGGTAGCGTTATCGTGGTCTAAGGCTGCTCTTATATCACTTACAATGAAAGAAGATTTCAAATTCCTCCATAAGATCTTAGCGGGTTGGTTTATGTCTAACTTGCGTGAACAGTATCTTTCTTTAGCTGTACGAGTAACATAATTAGCATTATTATCTTATTGTAATGATCATTGCAGACTTTTTACAATGGTTAATTAGTCTTCCCTTTTCTTTTCATAGTTTACTGCACTTTCTTCTGTTCCTAGATATGAATTCCTGCTATTTAATTTTCTTTATTCACGTGGGACCTACTCACCTCAGTGCAGAGTTATAAAAACTGAAATGTCGTTACATTATATAATATTCTTATCCACATCCTTAATTGCTAAAAATCACACCGATTTCCAACTGTGTCCATACGTTAAATCTAAACTAATTCAGTTTAAATGTAATATCCGAATCTGATATACCTACTCTATCATTAGGGCTCGAAAATTATATACACATGGTATATCCAGCGGGTAATTAGAGTCCAAGCAGATTTCAGTAAAACGATTAACCAATAAAACGGTAATCATTGGCCCAGACAGAATTGTTCAGAGTTAAAAAGAGCTTTGAGAAAAAGCGATAACAATAGGTGGCTAACAATATAGGTGTGTAATTAACACCAAAACCATTCGCCTGCATAATTTCCGCGGAGAGAAAATTCTTATTATACGCGTGATATCAGATGAAAGCCCCTTGGGACGTGCTGTGTCACATACAATATATCCGTCGAAAGGTTGACCACAAAATAAGCTTACCAGAGAATTGGGCGAGTTTATAAATGAGGCGTGTTGATGTGATGTGGACGAATGTACGATTTAATGCAGAAATGTTCTTATCAGTAAAAGCTCTCAAAGCTTTCTGTCTGCACAAAGTGCTCTCTATAGCTCTTGTATAAGAGCGAAACTTTTCCTCTGTTTATACTTCGTTCGCATAGAATTTCTTTTAGAAGAGAAAACCTCCCTTATTCACTATGCGGTAGCAGGCCCTTTACTGGGTCTATCTTTCTCGCCAACAACAATAACGAAAAATTTCCCGAGAACGTAGAAAAGCTCGTTTGAATTTGATAGCGGTAAATTCGCGCGTAAAATTTTCTATCTACCGGTGGGTGGTGGTGGTGGTGGTGTTGTTCGCGTCGCTGATTCTGATTCTGAATTTACGCTCTCTGTTCTATTCGCTCCCTGTGCTACAGAGGCCTGCAGCCACCGACAACAGAATGCTAGCACAGCACTTAACTAAACAAGTCTTCGGCTCGAACTTACTTCATGGCTTTCCCAGTTTTCGTCGGGTCCCCAATGTGTCCATATATACCCTGTCGGGTACTACAATTCTCTCTGTGGGTTGAGGTCACAGAAATTTCATAATTCTTGTGTGTGCAGCACACAATATTCTTATCAGGTGTTGTGAAAATTACAAGTGCAACTATTAATTAGAAAAAAAAAAAAAAAAAAAAAAAACGGTGAGCCAGTGTAATAATTTCGCGAGTATTTGACACCAATTAGTGTGCTGAGATATATATCTATTTCTAGTGGGCAATTTTTGGTATAAATTTGCCCAAAGTTGAAATAAGGGTAGAAAAGTGTAAAGTGAATAAGTTAAGAGTGAATAAGTGTTCGGTTTAGTGGTGTAAAGCTGGAGTGTCCTAGTTTTTTTCTGTGTGAAATCCAAAGGGGATTAAATATCAAGCCTTAAACAAGTCTTACACACATCTGTAGCGGATTACTCTTATTTTGGATTAAGTGTCAGCATACAATCATCTTCAAAACGGTAAGTTTTCATTTGTCTACTTCTTGTGCATCTTCAGTAGCTTTCATAATTCCATGTCTATGGGATTCCCTAATAGGAATCTCGACTTTTGTTTGCGAAAAGTAAATATATGTAACGAGTGTATCCATCGCATTGCAGATTATTTCCTTGCTTGCATTGCAGTCATCATACGACACACGAATGCAATTTGGACCGTTTGTATTCAAATGTTAGCACGTTCTCGCCATTATCCATGATTAGAGCCTATACAATTTCAGAAATATACTTGGATAGAGATGGCTTAATTAGAAGCGTTTTAACTAAAATACGGGAAGCACTTGCACAAGTTGCATAATAATTTGTTCGCGTGCATCCTCAATGAAATAACGGCAGCGACGACGCGACGGTGCATCTCATCCATTCATTCATATTAAATATGTAGCGGGTCTCCATTGAAGTGCTTATAGGCCTCAGGCTAATTTCACTTTGTACTATGAAAGAAGACTTTAGATTTTGATTGACTTAATTGACAGTGGAATTTCATTTCATTTGCTCCATGGTGTATGAACATGAATTCACATGAAATTGAGACAAATTTTCAGCGATGAAATGGCGTAATGCAGCAGAACATTATGTACATATATGTATGTAGGGCTACCGTGTATACCTATTATCCCATAATTAGGTGAATAAAACGGTATTTTGAAATGTTCAATTTCAGTGGGAAATTTTGTGAAACTTATTTCGATTGATGATGTTATAGTTATCGATTTATTTATTAATATCGGTATAGGTACTATGTTTTCAGAGGATTTCTTAATCCTTGTGTTCTTACCAATTGTAACCTTGGCTTGATTATTTGGACAACGGGCTCGATAACAAAAAAGCTACGCAATGGGGCTGGAACGAATATTTAGGTAGACTGATGCCAAAACTTATCCCAGACAGTTCAGAATTAATTCTCGAAAAATTATCCAAAAAGTATTAGCTGCAGCTGTGAAAGTGGTTGTAATAAACAAAGATGTGACTGCCGAAAACACGGCTTAAAATGCAATTGTAATGAAAACTGCTCAAATGAAGACGTAAGTGATTTGGAAGAGATTATTGAAGAAGATTTAGCAAAGAGAAATCGAGGAGCTCGAAGACGTTGCTAATTTCGAAGATCCTTTAGAATTTGAAAATTTTATTGATGAGGAAGAAGAACCACAATGCAAAAGATGCAAAATTCATTAGAATTGTATAATTTCTTATACATTTTTTATTTTTATAAAAAAATATCAATAAATTAATCATTCTACTTAATAACTATGTATTCAAATATACCTAAAACAGATTACTCATCGTTATACAATTTATTTAGTGAAAAAATAGTAAAATACGCCATAATAAAATTGCACACTGGGCCAGCGAATCTTAACTCTAGCCTACGACTTTCAGTACGGTACGGTGCATTGCCATGAATTTAAGTTTTAGGATGATTTCCGCCTCTGTCTTCATTTAAATTGATTCAACTTTGGTAATATTTCATTAAAGTAAATTCTGTTGTTGAAATTTAATCCATTATTTATGTAAATAATAACAAAAATTGAAAATCATAAAAAAAAATTGAGGAATTCGTCATCCGAAAAGTCACTTTTTTGGTTTTCCTCTATTTTAAGCGGTTTCTTCAAAAATAAACCATCACGATATATGGAGCATTTCAAAGTAGAAATTTCAACGGTTAAAATGAGCCCAGATAGAATATTTAAATCGAATAAAATAACAATAAAGATTTTCGTGGAAGATTTTGATTTTTTTTTGGAAAATTTCTAAATATATTGGAAGCAACATGTTTCCCAGATTTCCCAGATTTCCCAGTTGTGCTCATTCAATGCAAAACAAATTTTATTTAATTTGAATCCTTTTTGCGAGAGAGAAAAATAAAAAATTTTAAAATCGGTTTTCCACCATTTTCTCGAAAAATTTGAGGTTTTGTTGAAAAATGCCTTACATAAAAGGTTTAGATATTTTTATTATCTATAACTTTCGAGAAGGACATTTTCAGCTAAGATGTCACATTTCGCCGAAAATTGCGAAAACCCACTTTCAACACCTTAACACCACCCATTTCGCAATATCACTTATCTCGTGTTTAATTTCTGTTTTTTCTCTTAATATAGCCTTAACTAAATTTTCCGTCTGGTTTTGCCTGTTATTAAATTTTCCGTTTTAGCCTTCACTTACTGTCATAGTAGCCCAAAACAGTGGATATAGTTCAGATTTCCATAATTATCTGGTCTGCTCTGCGCCCGAGTCATACACGCCCGTTGTACCTGTAACTAATTATCCTAGAAAACCATCCAATTCTTCCGCAATCAGTTTACAATAATTTCTTGCTTTTGCAATACTTTTCTAGTTCCATTTATTATAGAAACTAATCTAGAGCTAGCTTTCCTATTTTATACCCTAGATGAAATCTAAAGGGTATACTAAGTTTGTTATTCCGTTTGTAACACCTCGAAATAATGATCGTAGAACAAAATGGATTAGACACCCACGCATAATATTAAAAGTTATTTTGATTTTTGCATCCGTCTGTCCGTCTGTCCGTTTGTCCGTCTTCACCATAACTCGAGAACGCATTCACTTACGGAGCTGAAATTTTTCACATGGGCTTTTTATAAAAACAAATGTAAATTTACGTTCAAAAATGAGACAAATCGGGTAACCCCTTCGTAGGGTTGCCATACAAAAAGGCTCAGTTTTTAATATAGATTTGAACGCTGCCAAAGAACGCGTCTACGTAGAGAGCTGAAACTTTGTACACTGTGTTTTCATAGTAATATCAAATAAAACATCTAAAATGGACTAAATACGGCAGCCCCTTCTTGGTCTTGCCACATAAAAATTAAGGATTGGATTTTCTACGTATTTATTTTATATATATATTTTTATTATACTGAAAACAGAATATGAAATTTTTTATTATAATTTTTGCTGTCCAACGAACCATTCTAAAAATATAAGCGAAAAGCCACTTCAAAAATCAAACTTGCATCAGTCGGGTGACCATACGACCATACATACGGGCATTCGTCTAGGATATCATAAGAATATTGCAGTTAGGCCAATTCTAACTTTTTTACTTGTTTTCCGTTAATAGTATGTCACGCATGGGATCAGTAGAAATGCGCTTGAATGTATCGAGCATAGGAAAAGTCCTTCCTTGGTGATTATACGGGTCCAATTCTCTGACGTAGGATAATGTATCATGAATTGCGAGTACTATCAGAGGGAATTCGTCTCCATGCTCTATATTTTTGGCACATAAAACGTCCATCATATGTACTTTCCTGATCTAGATCACTTTCTCGCCTTCCTCATCACAATCAGGGCACTAGTTGTCGCAAGTAGGATATTCTAAGGGAAAATTAAACGCAACGTATTACAAATGATCATCTTAAATGACCCTAAGCTAAATTACTAGATATCGATAATTAGTTTTCAACGAATTTCATAAATCTAAACAAATATTACTTATTGAACACATCATCCATATCAAATTATTTTTTATATAAAAAACTTATCAAGAGGATCTCACAATAAAAATTTAAATAAGGTAAATGAATACAATATGCCCGCCCTAAGGGATTTTTTTTTTTAAAAAGATAATGAGGATATAAGAAACGACAGTTATATATCATAATAAATACCAAACAGGTTGAGAACCAAAAAATAATAATAATTGACGCGGAAAATTGTTTTGAAATTGTTTTTTAGCTAATTTTGAAAAAAATGTGTAAATTGCCAACTCGGTATTGGTAATATGGGCATAATATGAAATGCTCTGAAATTATAAAAAAAATGATCTCGTGCAAGTGAAATATTTATTTTTTATATAAGTAGTACATTAGGTAAGAATAAGAAAGTCAAGAGTTTACATGCTGACAATACGAGTAAAGCGTGCTAACAAAATGCCTATGGGATATTGCCAAATCTGCATGATGGGCATATTGCTGCACATGAAGTAAAAATTAAGTAAGGCTTTGTTCTTATCTAATGTTTGACTGCAAATCAATAATTTTTTTTCCACAATCTAAGCTTCAATACCGATGTATTGAATACAAAACATTGCAAGACAATAGCACTTTTTTTACTTACTTTTATAATAAAATATTTACCTCGCAAATATTAGGACGACGTCTTAAAAAAAAACAATTTTCGCTGACACAACTGCTTTGCGTCACCTACTAATCCGACTTGCAGTTTATATATTACAGCGGCCTAATGGTAATCTATGCGTATGATACTTTCCACCATATTTCGTGAAATAACCAAAATACGGCCAATGGGCATGTTGCCAACATGCACATATTGTATTCATATACCTTACATCGACATTTTTATTCAGCATAGAATTAAAATACTGTACCGAATTGCAAATACGCATAATGCTTAAATACTCTTGTCTTCAACTACATCTGTATTGGCTTTACTCATATATCCATGTAAAGATTACCACTGTGGAAAATTGTTAAGGTTTTGCAGTCAATGCTTTCAGATTAAGGTAAATGTAAATGCACCTGCATCATGTGTTGGTAACTGTGATTTTCACCATCGGGTAATGCTATACTATGGCCATAACAAAACGTACCAAGAAACGTTCACTTTATTACTCCTTTGAAATCCTAATTGAAGTCAGGTTACTATAAACTTTCTTCCATATATACCAACAAAAACGCACAATACAGTTAACGAAGCCACGTATATTAAATCTGAACAGTTTTTAAATTAAATTTTTATTTATTTGTTATTTATGTTATTCCACAGAAATTAATAAAATTTTCATACAAAATAGATATGAAGGTACTTGGATGCGCCTAATTTGTGAAGTTATAGGTGAAAAAATTCAGCTCAAGAAAATTTTAAATTATTATAATTTTTTTACTTCAAAAATTTATTTCTTTATTTTGAGAAACCTAACAAACGTTTTCAATAGGCAACTACGAGTATGTATCTCAGAAAAGATATTAGTAATGCGCATAAAAAAATTTATTATAAGGCCTGTGCCGTCAAAAAGATTTAATCACCGGAAAATTTTGAAATAATAATAATTATTAAAATCAACTATGGTTTGTTTCATGAATATGTACAGTATATTGGGGAATGCTAACCAAACCTAAATTCCTATTATAGTGTAGTTTTCAGCATCCAGTACGAAATCGTTACTAGGTCCCACCAGTGAAAGCTCTTTTCCTACTTCATTGATTTTATATTAAATCTTGGGGTGCTAAAAATGCTGAAAATTGTAGGTCATCGGTGTAAAATGTTTTAGCCAATAATAATAAAATTTAAAATATCGAAACAGTAATTAGTTGCGGTAAAATCCAGTTAATATTAAAAGAAAAATAAATATATAATAAGAGAAGAACGCAATAATTGTTTTAGAAACAAATCCAAAGCTTTATGAAAATTCTGCTATTGCTAAACTATAGACCACTTCACACAGACACCATCCTTAAAAATTTAAGTACAAAAAATATCAGATAGGGATACCACCTGATTTTGGGCAGTTTGAATGCTGAGTGCTTATTGAAGACAATACGAACAGGATTTTTAGTTTTAGAAAATTCGTCGTGGGTACCAACCCATAAAAATTTAATATTGCAACGATATGCAAATATGGTCGAAAAATCATCACTAATTGGACAATATACTCTGAATATTATTCAAAAAAGTCTTTAGAGAAGTGGCTACCTACTTCTATGTACATACTATATAGAGGCAGATTACAGAATTATTGTTTTTTTTTCTGCTAGACTTAACAAATTCTAAAAATTTTATAAAGCGGCCTATGTATATCAAAATCATGCCAACGAGCTAAGATCCATTGAGCGAAATTGAATACATAATATGCATACTTGTATGAAATCTAAGCTCAAACACAATTTTGAATAGAAAATCATCGAGACAATGTTGAAAACCGAAAATATTTATGCAAGGTCAGAAAAATTTTGGCACGGAAATAAATTTTGTTTATATTTTTTTTTATTTAAAATTGAATACGGAAAATAAATTATTTATATTTTATTTGTTTTGTGTAGTACCTTCATAGTTCTTATAAAGTTTTATAAAGAGTGGCAATTAAAAAAAAATGGAGTTATTGCATAGGTATTGTTTTTGATGTTTTTTATAAATCGGTTTTGAACGGAGGTATATTCCAACAGATAATTAGTTAGTAAGTCACTGATAATATTAAGAACTAAATATTCTAAGAAATTCAAGTGACAGTCTTTTAAAAGAATCTCAACAAAGGTTAAAATCAATTGCGCCTGGCCAGAAAAATATAGCATTTGTTTAGCCAATTTTCGAGATGTGTAAAGTATCCAATAATAATTTTTTTTAACGTACAAATACAAGTGTTGGTACTGGTACTTAAAAATTTTCAAGTTCAAGTCCGGATATTGGTACTTAAAAATTGTTGAATTGTTGTCCAGGTACTTGTAGTGGTACTTATAAGTCCCTTTTATATGCCTAAGTACCTACTCTATAATTACCAAAATACGTACTTACTACAAATGTCGCCATAATACGAGGTAATTCAGCCCGTGTAAATTATTTAAATACGCCTTCATATAATAAAGATATAGAAGCAGAGACAATGCTGAAGTATTACACGTTAAGGGGATATTTCTAGTAAGTGCGTATTTTGGTACTTATAAAGTACTTAAACTTAAGCTAGGACTTGTAGACTACTACTACCAGTAATCCTACTTGTACTTAAAAAATGTTTAAGTACCCCATACAGGTACTTGTTTGTACTTATACTTTAAATATTTTAAGTCCAGTTCCCAGTACTGGTACTTCTACTTGGAATTATACAGGTCTGCAATTTTCCATAATTTCATAGTCTCATCTCTCTCATTTCTCGAACACAAGAATTCTAATTCAGGTATAAATAAAATCTTACTAAGGACTTTCTTGTCATATAAATATGACCTTAACTATCGCTTTTCAATGCTGAAGTTAGTTAGTACAAAATGAGGAAAGATTTTTAGTAATCAATATAATTTTAATATTAACGTCTCAGGTGCGCAACATAATATAGATATTGAATTAAATAAATTGACCTATAGAAGTGAAGTCTAAAGTGATTTTGCAAAAAAGATTTAACATAATTTATAGCAGTATTTTATAAAGTATATACGGGACATTTGAAATTTGGAAACATCGGTTTTTCCTAAATGTGACAGAGGAAAAGACGTCATTTGAAAATTATCTCGGGAAAAGGTGGTTTCTGTGCATTAAAATACTTCTGCTTTGATAATTATGCGTTTTCATTACTTTGAATTTTTAAATGAATTCAATTACGCCACTTTTTTTTTGCATTATATTTATGAGTCATTATTATATCTCTTTTCTCCTCAGTAGGAATAGCCAAACTATCAGAATAATGCCGAGAATCACATGTGAATCTATTTTTGTTTATTTTTAATTTCAAATTTGTGCCTGTTCTTCAATTTTAATATTTATTAGTGACTCTTTGCTTTTCTTCGATTAGTCCTTGGGACCGGCTTAACTGTGATGTGTGGTATTTTGTGAATTTGTTTTCATCTACTGTATTGGAAGAGGAATAAAAGTTAATGGCGCGGCAGAACAATTTATAGAGCTACATATATTAGAAGGTGCGGCTAGTTTGTATTGGTGTGAAAACAATTTTTGGTAGAGCTTTCTTTTTATACAAAAAAAAAAACATTTTACTTATTGCATTTAATCAACTCCAACTTTTACTGTGCTTTTTTTTCTGCAACTCCTCATTCCATACCATTTTGTCTAGTTTTCTGCCTATCTGATAATCAATAAAAATGTTTTGATAGGAATCACCATTCATTTTCGAACAAAGACTTCTTGATATTATTATTGTTAATAATATTAAATTAAAACCTTTCCACTCTTTTTGCTAAATTGTATAGAAATAACTTACAAAATTACAGAGCTAAAGGACACCTATTAATCCGCGAAGAATGTAAACAGAACTGAAGATAAACGGCTCTTAGAAATTGAAATCAACTACAAATTAAAGTTTCCCATCAAAGGGTCTGTCGCCTTATGCATACAAAAATATTTTTATCTCCGTTTCATTGAAATGAATTGTGGCCCTTTGTATCAAAAGTTGAGTCTGGAAATGTTGCGCGTCTACTACAAATACTTGGTTGTCTAGAAAATATTTTTAAAGAGAAAACTGAGGTTTATGAAATGAAATTGAGTATGTACATATAGGTTTATAAGTTAGTCAAAACACAATCACATGAAATTCCGTCCTTAACTGATTTTTTTCTTTCAAATGGAACCGATAAATTTTGTACCTATAGGACAAATATCATCCTTTATACGGCTCAGTTTACGAGCAGAGTAGACCGAGTACAAATTGAGGACCTCACACAGAATTATTTAGAATTTCATATTATCTATGAAAGTACTCAAACAATGCATGTATGTAGCACTTAAACGTGATTGTCTAAATGATCTAAATTGAGGAAACAATTATAGTAGGTACCTATCTAATAAACCCTATTCACCAAAATATTTCTTTGAACATGATGAAATTAAAACGATTATTTTGAAATCAATCAAGTTGTATCTGGCATCATGAAATACCCTCCATTTCATCAATTCAGCTTCCTGCAGGATTATTTAATAAACATCTTGTAACCATTCTCAATTCTAGTGGATTGAAGTGCAATCACTACAGAATAACTGTCGTGTCTCCTGAGCAATCGAATAAATAAATCCAATAATTGAAAACGACACTCGAATTTCTTTTTAATAATGAAGCTTTATTACAATAAAACAAAACTGACCTATCTTAACAACTCAAAAACCTAACCCAAACAGAACGGTAACTTGATCTCTAAAACAAATCGCGACTGAGTACTTAACACTACGATGACTGATAATAAAAACGGCACTCGCCAGACCAGTCATTAGTCTTTTTATGTCCGATACTCGGAAGTAAACTTTCTTTGCTCACAACGCGGATGTAAACAAACGACAATAACTTTGTCGTTTGTTCTACCGGTTGCAGCACCTGAGTCGCTTAGTTGTAAACAATCGCCTTACATAATAATTACCATGCGAGGTTAATTATTATGGTAATAGTCGATTGCTCCACTAAGCGCTCATCGCAGCCAGCTGTTGGGCTAATCAGCAACACAACCGACAGTTGCAGAGCAATACCATGCGAGGTTATTGTTTAGCAATTGCTGATCATTTCGCTAGAATGCGCCCTTGGCTGCGGGAAGAATCTTCCTTATATCGGGCCATAACATAACCACCAGGTATTACGTCATCTATGTACATACTTATAAATTTTAAAAGTTAGGAGTCCTTTTGCAAAATGGATTTAAGTGTTAACCTAAATCGCTGCATTTAGCAATAGTGTACCTACCTACCTCCATTCTTTAATCTATGTAAATATGTCCTCTCACTTACCCGCGGAATTGCCCGTGTGGAATTAGTTTTTTTTTATGTATATTTTTCGTACGTTGCTCGCATTATCTATATTATGAGATCCATTACAACTATTGCATACTTCTATATTGTACTTCTTCCTATTTGGCGCTAGTACATAGAGATTTCCTGCGTTGGACACGGAAACCCTCGAGAATGCCACCTTGAGATGATCATGCGAGAAAGACCCGCTCCACTCCGCCACCATAAACGTTTTTTTTTTTTTTCCTTTTACCTTATTTAGACTCATCGCAAACAATACTGGGTGGGAAGTGTTCTGCTCTGCATCCATAATCGTGTCTACAAATAAATATTCAGCAATTTTCCCTGCAGCTTTATTTGGCCAATAGTTTCATTTTTGGTGCCAGGATGGTTCTTTCATGGATCCACTGGATATCATTAATATTAACTTGCAGTATTTGTTAGATATTAGGTCTTCGTCACTGTGTACAACATTACAGAAATCTGTGGTAAATGTGACGAACCCTCCAAATCCATTTCCAATTGCCCTCACCTAATTTTTAAAGGTGTTTCCGATTAATTTCCGTTTTCCACGTCACGTAGTCATATATGTACATAGCTGTACCCACATATTTGTGGTTTAGCTGTATTTCGTAACATTGACTTCCAACTGGCGGAATCTGAACGGAAAGCTAAACATCGTCTGGCATTAATTTCATTCATAGGTGTGCCCATCTTTTGCTAGTAAGCAGGGTATAAACAATTGTAAAGAATTATAGATTTATTGCACAACTCAGTACATTTCTAAACAATCGAATATAAATTGTAGTGAAAAGTTTATAAAAAAAAAAAGAATTTAAAAAATCGTGTAAAATTACAATAGGATGGAAATCTCAGGAAACAAAGGAATTGGAAAGAAAAATTATTATACGCTAACGGATCTCGAATAAATACAACTGTAAAAGATATAATTGACCGATACACGATAAGAAATATTTATAAATGGGTTTAGATTTGATTGCTTAGAGGTCTTTTTTTTCCAGCAGAATATGTTCTGTTATGCAAAGGAGAGTCACCATGCATGTGGAAATTGAGAGAAACAAACGTCGCATTTTAGACTCTTAGAATCTCAATTTTTGAAAACCTTTTCTTAGTCAGCATTGAACATAATGAGACATACCACCATGCGAAATTTTACCGCGCCCTATAGGCTGAACTACAATAGAAGTAAATAACTTTACAAAATTGAACGAGACTGAGGTTTACTTACGAAAAATTGATATTTGTAGCCTAAATATGTATCACATTCCGTAAGGGTTATTATCTCAATATTTAATGTTTTCAATTTTAAAAAAATGGTAAAAGTGAAAAAATTAACAAATTGAAGTTGATGTAATTAAAGATTTGTGTGCTTTCTATTAATTCGCAGTACCATTTTTACTCCATTTTAATTTTTACATTGCACTTTTAATCATTTAGTAATAATTTAGTTGTTTGGACACATCGTGTTCTTATCGAATGAACCATTCTTAGCGCACTATACTTACGGAAAATTGGATATTTAAACTTAACGAAAGTTCCCCTCACGCGAGTTAAAGTTAATTTGTGTAGGCCTCTTAAATTAAAGGGCGCGTTCGGTTTACATAAGTAAATGTACTTACGTATACTTCTATTGTAGTTCAACCTTATTTCTTAAGGCCTTATGGGAATCAAATTTGTCAAAAACCTTTCTTAATATGCCTTTACGAAATAAGAAGAATCACAGTGCAAAATTTCAGCTTCATACGCCTTGTTGGTTTGTTCTTGTGATACAGTGATCAGTGGCTGTATGCTATTTAGTTTTATTGTTATAGCTGACAAAAACTGAAAATGATTTTCTGGTTACAGTAAGATAATTACTGCACTAAGCACAATAACTAATTGGCATAAGCTTTTACCGGGATGTAAGAATATTTAGTTCGAGGGTAATTATTAAGAATTTCCATACTAGGTGATAGGTAGCGAGTTGGTACAAAGACTTAGCAATGTTTGTTTCCGTAAACTTCCGGAGGTGGCACCCCCTGGCAGGACACGAACAGTGGCATCTACATATAACAGTTTTCAAAAGAGATAATAATTATTTCATTTTCTAATTTTTTATTATCAAAAAACAAAATCTTTTATGCAATTAATAAAAACTTACATATTCATGCTAACACTACTCGTAATTAATTATTAATAACAGACTTTTTTTTTATTTGATCGCTTTGGATAAAAGTTGCCGTTTTTTCTACCGTACGTGTGGGGTCTGTGCGACCACAATCTACAATATCAGTACACAAACACATGGAGGAGAGTTGGCGACCGACTGACGTGTACGCCTACTATTTTCCCAGGAATACACAGCAGCTCTAAAAGTAGATTGGTTTATATTATAAATAAAAGGGAAATGATATTGAGGCAGACTAATAGACCGCGCACCACTTCCGGAAGGTTAAATGTTGATTTTTTTTGGATTTAGCAAGGTCATATGACACAAAGTCTTGTATCTCTTTCCTGCTTATTGGAGAATTTTAATTCTGGATAGTTTTTTTTTATTTTTAGTATCAATACCAGCTTAGCACAAGCTCGCTGTAGTGAGACGGCTAAATGGTCAACAATACATGATTTTCATTATTTAGTCGGTGTTAGTATTAGTATGTTAAAATAAACACCGGTTAAAATTACATGCAATATAGAACAAGAAAATTAAATATTATATAGACTTTTTTTTTAAACATGCTTAGAAACGTCAAGAAGAAAATGTTTAGCCACATTACTAAGGCAGGCCGCACACTGCACAATCACAATCACCTAATTGGGTGGCAGATTTAGTGAATTACTGCAGGTTAAGTGCGTGAGAGCAAACCGTAGGAAATTCAGTGTACAAACGCAATGTTATGGAAGGATTCGAAAACTCTCGAGACCAACAGTGAACTACTCTTTGCTACCATGTGGTTTATGTGGGTGATAAAATTCAATCTATGGTCACATTGGATACCCAAGTCAGAAGCAGCACCCACACGACGAATCGATGAATTCGAGAACTTATAATCCTAAGAAATTGGTTTCTGCTTCCTGCGTATATTCATAACCTCACATTTGTCTATATTCAGTATCAAGTTATTGCTTTCACACCAATCGTAAAATCTGTAAAGGTCACTAGGTACCTGCTCACAATTGTTAACAGATTTAATATGAACGGAAAGCTTAACATCGTCTGCAGAAATCAAGACTATACAGTACCCCACAACTGAGATAATGTCGATAATAGAGAGAATAAAAAACAACGGGCCAAAATGACTGCCTTGAGGTACGCCACATGAAGTCTTCAAGACTCTAGAAATGGAATCCCGGCATACGATTTGGTATGTGTTATTATCTAAATAAGCCAAATTCCAACAAGTTAGTGGTTGTAGACCTGTCCGAAATAAACCCATGTTGGTATGAAGAGAGTAAATTATTATAGAATGTTGATAGTTGAGAATAAATGATAGATTCGAATAATATGGGCATTCAAGATAATTTTGCAATAGGCCTGTAGTTAGAAATTTAATGTTGACTACCTTTTTTGTGGATAGGTATGATAAAGGAATTTTTCCATAGCTGAGGGAAACAACAACTATCGAACGATTTTTGGAAAATAATTCTCAACAGACCTACCAGGGCAAGGCAGAAAGATTTAAAAAAGCCTGGAGGGATCCCATCCGGATCCCATACGGCCTATTCGTGATCAGAAGGCATGAGAATTTTTATGAAATGTCTAAATATCTTTAAGGGCAAAAGGAAGAGAAATTCCAGCGAGATGACAATGCCAACACAATTTTGAATTAATTGTAATATTTTGTCACTATCAACACCAATTCCTTAGTTCGTTATTTAAAACAGAATATTTCAAATATTATTCATTTTGCTATACTATTTATTTTTATAACATTCAGAAACAATTATCAAATCAACTCCAATTTATTTATCGCTAGTACTGTTCTTTTTATTATCGCAATCCAAATAATTTGCTTCGTTCATTTCGCTGTCTGAAACAAGACTCGCCTCGTAGTAGTAAGAAACGGCGTATTTATACTCTACAAATTGTCCTAGAACCTTCCCGAACATTCGGTTCTCGAAACATAGATTCTCCGAAATTAAAGTTGTTTATGTACTTATTTTATAGATGTCGCTTGCCCTTTTCTGTGATATGTTGTTTATGTCCGTACTTAATTAGTCATTTCACGCAAAGTATGTAGATGTCGCTTGTTTTTTTCCTCGTGCACGTAACAATATATTAACTGATACTCAAATTCAGTAGAAAGCTCAAAATTTTAATGATTGAAATTGGAGTTTTATGACGATGACAATTATGTGAGTAATCTTACACAAATTATACTACCCATTGCCCTTAGCTTTGTTCTATATGTTTATGGGAAATCATATTGTTCCCGGATAGCTTTGATAGGCTAAAATAGAAAATATGTTTGCGGTTATCCTTGATATCGAAATTATAAATGGCTTAAAAGTTGATTGTGCATTTTCCATTTGCAAACACCATCTGTTGGATTATGTGGTGTGGAAAAACTCAAGAAAGAAAACTTCAAAATTCAAAAAATTATTTCATTATGAAAATACGAAATAAAAAGAACTCACCCTAAAAGTTATTAATAAAATTTAATACCCAAACCATACTTGCTAGTCATTTTGGAAGCAGTATGGTGCTGTGAATAGTGGTTTTCACACTTCAATGTTCATTTAATAAAAATATTGGACATCTGGCAACCATCAAAGAAGTAAAAAATAACTGGAACTATATGGATATCCTGTGCAACTCCCTATTGATCATTTAATAATACCATTATCCTAGTAGTGAAAAGTGAGAAACAAATAGGGTTAGTTTTCTTAAGAGCAAACGAATCTTTAATTAATTAAAGCTCTTACCGTAATCCTTGTATATAGAGAGTATATATATATTAAAGGTAATCATCGGTGGCTCAATCGGGACAGCTGTTGCGACTGAACTATGGCCTGTGTACAATAGGAAGAATGCATTGGATCTCCTGAAAGAGAGTAGAGGCGACACCAGAAAACTAGTAGAAGTGTTAGCGGACCAGTGGGCCATGGGTAAACAAGTTAGAAGGCTGGGGCTAGAGTCAAACAATTTTTATCGTAGCTGTAGCTCCTGAACAATTCGAATCTGTCTGCCATTTACTTTGCGTGTGCCCTGTCCTAGCGACTAAAACAGGCGGGCTACTTGGTAGCTACTTCTCCGCAAAGCTGTGGAAACTGTACGGAAAAGATCTTAGATGAATCCTGAGGTTCCTTAGAACATCAGGGTGGATATACGGTTTTTCTCAGTATAACAGATTCCCATTAATCTATAGCGCATATTGAGCCCGTTAGTGGTCTAAGTGAAGTAGGTGAAGCCTTTCTTGGCTACACTTCTCTAACCTAACCTAACCTATCCTAGAAAGTATCAATTTGACCTCTATACTCTCTAAAATATCCATGCAAGCAAAAATCATGAAATATAAAACTGGTTGGCCGATAAGTGAACACGGATTTCATTTTTACTCAATTTTCAAGATACCTTTTTTGTGGATGGAACTTTTCTTTTTTTCTTTTTGTTTCAGGAAGACCATCCACCTCATGCAAACACCATTGTTTTTTCTATTTATGGGGATGCATTTGGTCAGTTTCTGTAGTCATTATATAGCGAGCCGGGACCAATATCCCTATCAGCAAAGCAAGCTCCGCATGAACTTCTACCTCTTCTGAAACATTATCGATTGTGAAAAAGTACAAATGGCAGAATTTGTAAGCATGTGGATGTCACTCCAAACGCAACAAAAACTCAAAAATAAAATCAGTCTGAAATGCAATCGCATAGAAAATTACAATTACATAAATTTTTGGGTGAAGAATCAAATTACCTAAACATGACTAACTAGTTCGTATTTTTTGAAGTAGGAATATTCGGAGTATAGAAAACTATTCTTATGGGATCCAATCAGTCATGTTCGAACATCTTAATTACGACGAGTACTAACACCTCAAAATTTCGACGTGTGTATACATTTTGTCACAAGGAAATAATTTACGCGTCTATCGTCCCAACAGTTTTTCCGATATGTTTAAAATGATGATTATAATTTTAGATCTTATAATAGATTGACGGTTATTGAGAAAAAAGTTTTGGTACGCAAAATTTGTGATAAATTGAGGTTGACTTTTCAAATTAACAAAAATTTGTCGAAGTGCCAAAAATCGAAATTCATTCTTCCAGTGCGAATTTTCGTGTGCTGTTTTTTTTTTTTTGAAATGTAAATAATTTTTATGTGAATATTTTTAAAATGGGTCACAAAGAGGTGGAATATTATATTGTCTTTTATATGTGTGTTAATTTGATTTGACATAAGACTAATAAAAATAATTTAATATTTTATTTTTCAGGTCAGTTGACCAGCATAATACAAAAACAATACTTTTTTTTTTAATTGTAAAAATGTAAACTTGTGTCTGTTAGGATTTTTTCAGTACTTCAATTTGACATCAGATGGGGTAAATATAAAACTCAAATGGGAGTTTTATTTTACATAAAAAGTATAAGTCTTAAAAAACGCGTAACTATTTTTATTTACTAGTGTGACAATAATTTAAAGAAAAGTTAGAAAGATAAGTTAATTATTTTGCGTGGTCTTTCAGACCACGCGCCTGTAATTATGGAAAAAAAGGACGTCGGCACTCAAAGGCTAATGAAGGCTTTTTATTATTTCCACATTTGATTGGTGCCAACTTTTTCTGAGAGTATTTATACATTGAATATATGAAAGACGCTCCTGGAAATATTTAAAAGCATGAAAAAAAATTATTAATAAATAAAACACGAAGTATAAGCAATTGCTTACGTATTGGTCATCCCCAAAAGGACCATTTGGTATATAAGAACTATTATTTGTTGAGGGACGGGTAGTATAATAAGCAGGGAAACACTGAATCTGCATTCCTTTGTCGCAAGCTGCACATTGCTTTATTGCAGATGGAACGCTTTCTATTCTTTCCGCCTTGAAAACATTCTAAACCATATGTAGTCGGTCATACTTCTGTGCTCAAGCAAAATATTAAAAGATCTTTTTGGGATCTGATATCTTTGAGGTTATATTCAAATGATGTCTGGTTACTGTTCTTATAAGATTCAAATATGATACTTTTCCATGAGATAACCAGTAAATTAGATTAGATTCGTTGAGGAGTGTGAAGCCTCTGGGGTCGCATAATTTGCGACCTGAAAGATCTATTATGAGACCCACGTTAAATTATTCTCTTTAAAGTTTAGCGCTATTCTGGGATTCAGATGTAGTTTGGTGGAGGAAAAGCATACCATAAAGGTATTGTATGTTGCTACATTAATTATATTACAGTGTGGTCGAGCAAAATCACTATAACCCTAGTACGTGTACACCTACTTGGAGAGTTGAAACTTTGCACACGATTTAAAAAAAAATAAATAAATTACGTCTGAAAATGGTACACATAGGGTAACTCCGTCATAAGTTTGCCATACAAAAATTTCATTTTTCACTATATATTTGGACATTGCCTAAGAATACATCAACGTATAGAGCTGAAATTTTGTATGCGGCGTTTTCATAGAAATAGTAAATACAATTTCGAAAATGAACTAAATTAGGCCACCCCTTCTTAGTGTTGCCATATGAAAATCTAAGATTTTTACGTATACTGTAAAAGCGATCAGTCGTAAACGGTTTTAATGTACTGAAAAGTTCTTCAGAATATGAAATCCTATAAAATTGGTTATAATAATTATTTACTGTCCGAGGAACCGTTTTAGAATCATATGGAAAAAGCCACTTCAATCGTCAAACTTACACAGAGAACTGGTCATATAAAATTATATAAAGGCATCCATCAGCTATCATAAGAATTGTTCTTACAACAATTCTAGCTTTTTTTCTTTTGTTTCATGAGGTCATTATTTTTCGGTCAACTCTTAGGAACAATGGATAAAAATTGCAATGCAATTTAAATAATTATGCCAATTCCCGTATGGGGTTTTTGATATGGAATGGGGTAATATAAAGAATTCAAGATTATGTAAATTTTTCCTGAAACTCGATAGCGATTCATAGCAATCAATTGTTTACTAATTTTACGTGAAATTTCTCAGCTATTACTATTTGAGGACAATTTAAGTAGCCAAAATCTAAAATTATATCTATAACTGTTATAGATATAAATATACAATAATATACTGAAGTAATAACTCGACGTGATTTGTGCATTCCGATATACTTCAGGTAGGGTTAGATCCAACTTCATTGCGACGAAATCAATAAAATACCTCTTTCAAATTCCTTGGCTGAGGATAAGACAAATGAAGCCACATATGCAGCAGTTATAAGCTTCCATAAAATATGTAGTTACCAACTATCATTTAATCATGAGTTTAGTTTCCTTATTATGATTTAGTTATTATTATCAAACTGCCTGCTAGTAGCAATGTCAGCATTAATACTGCAATCAGCACAATCAGCTGCAGCAACAACTACAGCAGGAGCAACCGTCTTATCGGCCATTAATCACAGAATTGCTAATAGCGTACGTAATGTTGCCGATATTTTTATCACTAAGGTCTCAGCTGTGTTTACCGCAAATAATCGACATAATTCACATTAGTGAAATGCAAATCCAAGCTGAAAAAAAAATTTAAGAGGAAATTAAACGTGTCCGAATATGTAGGAGACAGTATCCAACCGTGAAATACTTTTTTTTCAAAACGATAAAATTTTTTCATAGGGAGGCAAAAATGTTTTATAGTCTTTCCAACATTTTCTTCATCATTAAGCCGTCATTTGATTATATAAGAATTTTGCATTAAGCTTTGTAAGGTATGAAAAAAAATTTAATAAAATGTCTCTGAATTCCAAATGAATCGCTGTTAGAAATGTTTTCCTACAGTGGATCAAACTATTAAAGCTTAAGCTTAAAAGAGAATTATATTTCAGATTAAATTAACATAATAAAGTACATTCGGAAATGGCTAGAAAGTAAAATACCACTACATCAGTCTTTTAAGAAGTAAAAAAAAATTGAATTTCTGCTTAGCGAACACCATCTAAAGAAAAATCTACGCCAAAATTATAGCTTAATTTTTGTCTCGCCATCCCTTGAATAAAAGAAGGCCTAGACAAAATCATTCTTACAACTGTTTCTGGGACATTTGGCTTTGGAAATTTATATCGTTGTTTCTGCTGCCAATTATTTTTCGCACATTATAAACTTCTTTCCTGTTTTCGTGTTAAATTTAACTAAAACAGAGTCTCCTTCAATTGGAGTTCATTGAGAAGAATCAGTCATTTCTCTTCTGTTATTTCTATGCCTAGAGAAGCAATTTTTTAATTTTTTTGTTAGCTGGAATATAGAGATTGATCAAAATTATCGCAAAAGAGGATGACAGGTAAGATGTTGACGGTACAGTAGAAAGATCAGTAGCGATTTGGAATCTGCCAGTTACATAGTTTGGTGGAAAATCGATGTCAGTGAAGACATATCCATCATATGAGTACATTTCAGTTTTCTTGAAAGTCGAAATTATATTAGTGGACACGACAAACTTTTGGTACGCTAACCCAACACAGGAAGTTATTTCATATATAGAAATTGGCTTTCCAGGATACTGCATTATGCAAGAATTAACTGAGGAATTATATGCGGACTTGAAAGGTTTAAAGACCCAACGTCAGGTGGTTCCAGCTCGCTTGTTGAGTATGCAGGAATTGTTAAAATGGTAATACCAGACAGACACATAAGTGAGCTTCATAATTGTAATAGATTAATAGATTTGAATTTTATTTAGACCTACATGTGTGCTTTACGAAATGCTTAATGATATCCGAAAATACTTCTCCATTCATCCATCCTGTAGGAATAGCAAATCTCAATGTACCCGCTTGGGATCCTACTATCATATGCTGCTTAAAATGAACACGAGGAAAAATAGTCGTAGGGGAAACGATTGTACTTATTATGCACCCATATACACTTGATTTAAATTATAATTTGGCGTATAAAGCATAATCCCATCTTTCATTTTAACCTAGTATCTTCTGAAAGTAGCATACGTTATTTTTTTAATATTGTTCCCTCTCTCAAACTCCTACCATTTTCAACCAGTTGAAGTGTTTTTTTTTTATATCCTTTTCAGAGCAGTTTCCAATTTTTCGTTCCATACCTAGCTAATATCTGCAAACAGCCGATAAAAAAATATTTCAGAAGAAAATGGAAAAACCTTCGACGGAAAATAGTAAAAATGTCCAACAGAAAACCAAGTTCACTGCCGGATGCTTCGGATCGGTTCACTGTTAGGCTCTATCTCTCTTAACAATGCAACATATCGTCTGACACCCTAAGAAACATTTATCTTTGAAAGAACCAACCAACAGATGCACAAACCGCGATCTAAAACTGCAAGAGTAAACCAGAAACTAAAATAAAAGAAGCGGCACTGTTATAAAAAAGTTTTGCCTAATCTAAATATTAATAAGTCGTCGAAAATTTGGTTCACTGTTATAGATATTTTCCCCTACTTGATTTCAATTTATTCAAAAATACTTTGGTATAGTACACAAGACTTACAATCTTTTGAAGTACTTAGAATAAGAATTGATAAACTATTAGAAAATTAAAGTTAATACTAGTGTGCAAGTCACCTAACTAATAGAGATTCTGGCAAGATCCTCATTGACTCGCTCTAAGCAATCCTCGAATAACCCAATCGGTCCACTACTGTATAACTGGACATCGTCCGCGTATAAGTGGATGTTGACTTGTTGGCTAACACTAGGTAAGGCGCGGATGTATAAGCTGAACAGCTATGGTCCTAACACAGACCCCTGAGGAACGCCAAGAAGTACAGGTAAGAAGTTTGGTTAACACTCGTTATAACGAACTTGTTGGCATCTTCCGTGAGGAAGCTTTTGATCAAGTTAAAAGCCGACTGGGAGAAACCAAAATTATTGAATAACTTAAAGAATAGCCTGGAGTGGTTGACTCTGTCAAAAACCTTGGAGAAGTCAAGTAGCACGGGAATGCCGACCTCACCCTTATCCAGGCTGTTTGCAATTGCGATTTGTACGGAAACTTTCCACATATGCTAGGATTTGCCCATACATTATATTTTGTAGTACTTGGCTAAGAAGCACAAAATCTCAATAGGACGAAGATCAGATGCTGCAACGACTGAAGACTTTTTAGGAATAGGCAAAATCGTTGCCAAATTCCAGTTAGTAGGGAAAGTAGATTACGTAAGGCAAATGATTTAGTAAGTGTAGGATATATTGACCTAAATAGGGGAGCAATATTTTTATGAACTTAGGTCAGATTTTATCAGGGCCTACAGATTCAGATTTGATAGAGAATAGTGCTATTACGAGCTCTTGGTAATCGATTCCATGAAAGGAGAAGCAAACGTCATGGTATTGAAAGTTGTTCACAGGATGAGCCAATGAAGTGCAATTATGTAAATTAAACGAAGCCACAGAAGAGGATACAAAGAACTCGTTTAAATCGTTAGAAATAAAGTTGCTATTGTTCAAATTGCCTTGTCTACCACATACACCGGGGGTTTTTTTTTCAGATTCATTCACAACGTTTTTGGGAAAAGATTTGCATCGAATTTATTGCCATAATAGCGACATTTTGCCCACGGATAGCAGTGGTTACTCTATTACGGGCAGCTTTATATAGAGAGCGAATGTACTGCGTTTTGAGTCGCCTAAGTTGTTTGTAGAAATATTCACGCTCTGCGATAAGATAAGATAAGATTTCGTAAATTCTTATTGATTATGGATCTAATTAATTTAGTTAAATAAATAATAAAAGTAGACATGTTAGTAGCTTGCAACAGCGAGTATAAGATAAATATACTTAGTACATCTACAGCAAGTTAGCACAGAGCCAGGAATATTCTGAAGTGTTGCATTCTTTTTGGAATTTAAAATCGACCATATTTGGTATACTAGGCTCAATGAATTCGATAAAGGCAATTACGCAACGGAAGCTGTGAGAAATATTCCTAATTGGTGAAGGAACAATAAGAGTAATCCAGGGCAACCGGAGATTCTAGAAATTAAAAAAAAAACTATTCCGTAAAAGATCACCATTATCCTAGAAAATCTGTTAAGCTCAATGTAAATTTCCTAAGAAATCTTATAGAACAAAAAATCTTATCGGCACAATTGAGCAACTGTCCAAGGAGTATTTGGTAATTTATTAGAACCTGTGGAAAATCAGAAAAGTATGTACATTGGGGAATGGAACTCCACCTAATGCTTCTGAGTTTTATATCCAGCAGAAAGTGAACGTGCTTTCAACTTTGCTTTCATGTCTGAAAAATAAGTTGTTCCTACGATGGGGGAATAAAAAAGTTCAGTTTAAAATTTTGTTAACTTTATTACATAATTTCATTGAATAAAATCCAGTTTTCATTCCAGTTCGACAACGAGCTTAATGCAATCAAAAAGTTTAATCCACAAAGAGCATACTGCTCTGAAAATTGCATATTTTTATATTTATGTAAAATTTTCTACAATGGTGCAATGTGGAAAAGTGCATATTTTTTACACTTCACTGATGAAAATTCTTTTAATTTTCTTTTTTAATTTGGTTTTATTTTGGAATGCATAGATGATTTTTTATTCGATGAATCGTATCGGATTGAATTTTACACATTCATTTATATTTCGAATAGACCTGTCAAAAACACAAATTCCTATTCATCTTCATAGAGTTCCATGCACCATGAGAGATTAAAAAATTAATTGTTTTGCGATAAAATGTATTCTGATGCATAATGAATAAAAATTTGGATTATTTAACTCAGCAGTGCGAGTTACGTTAACTCACCTTAATTCGCTTAGTACAGGAAATTGGGATTCGATTACAAGCCTAGACATGAACAAAATTTAAATACAAACGTGATCCATCCATCCAAACTAATTTTACATTTTCCCAAATTTCTACAATTTACCTGTAAAATAAATAGAAAGAAAACAAAATAAGAAAAGGCTTATCTGAGTTTAACGTGGGAACAATGATTAGGTAAGAAGTTTTGATATTCGGTATTCCAGAATTAAGAAGCCAAAATTCAGTCATAAGACCAACGTGACTCTATTCGCAACTAATTAGGAAAACTTTAGTATAGTAAAAGATCGTACATACATATATATGTGTTAAGGTGGCCCAAAAATGTATGGATTTGCAAAAGTGTTGAAATGTCTAAATGCTCAATCAGAATTTGTTAGCTAATGTAATTTTAAATTTCTGCGCAAAATTTCAGTGAAATTCATTAATATTTAGAGGTCGCTCAAATCTAATTTTTTGTTGTTTTGTTTTGGGCTTTCCGGAAAACAGTTTCAACATTTTCCGCCATAACTTTTTAATTTGACAATATTTTTCTTGATTTTATTTTAAATTAAAGTGAACTTATTGCAGTGAAGGTCGTTTTAAAAAAATAAATTCTTTTATTTTTTATAAATTTTTAAAAACGAAAATTCGGAGCCGGAACTCAAATTTTTTGACTTCGCGTCAAATTTTTTGTGAAGTAAAGTGGCACGCGGGTATAATTTTTCTACTACAATGTAATCTACAATCGATTATCTTTCAAACAACTACAAGTTAAAAGGATCATGTAGTGCTCAAAATGCGCTTTTCGAAGGTGAAGCATTTTTGCAAATTACAAAGATGTGCGGACCCATAAATGTAACGACTTTGTCTAATGACATCTTCTTTGTTCCAATTATTGGATGGGACACCCACGCATAATATTAAAAGTAATTTTGTTTTTTGCATGTTCGCCTGTCTGTTTGTTTGTCTGTCTGCCGGTCTGTCTCTCCGTCTAGAGAGCGCGTTCACTTAGAGTACTGAAATTTTGCACACGGGCTTTTTAGAAAGAATATGAATATTGTTTCGCAAATGGGAAAAATCGGACAACTCCTTCGTATGGTTGCCATATAAAAGTTTCGTTTTAACGGTATAAACGGGCAATGTCCGAGAACGCGTTGACCTAGAGAGCTGATATTTTGTAGACAGCGTTTTCATAAAAATGGTAAATTAAATTGCAAAAATGAACTAAATCGGGCAACCCCTTCTTGGTTTTGCCATACAGAACTTTTGGTTTTCACTTTGCTTAACTTTTACGTTCATCTAGAATGTAATATTATTGGTCTTAAGAACAATTGTAAATTATTCTCTTGTTTTTTTTATATAAATCATTTTGTTGCAGTAAAAAAGTCTATACTTTTATGGACCGGCAGATATTCTTTGTAATTTGCAAAAACAGTTCGTACACTACATGATCCTTTTAACTTGTAGGACAGTGGCAGTCCCGCTAGTGCTGCTATGATATGGAACCCAAAGCACCAGTACTTTGTTGTTGCAAGAAAGGGATTTCAGGGTGATTTTACATTCCAATACAAAAGTTTGGAGGTTGTAAAATATTTTGACAAGGCCTTAAGAGCTTTTCTCGGCTGTCCAAGCAGATTGCAAGCTCCTTGTTCTCAGTATCTCTATTAAGGAGATATCATCCAGCTTCAAGGATGGTCTTGACTTTCGCACAGAAAACTGTGAAATGGTTTTCAAAGTGTATGGCAATTTCCATGTGAGCCTCCTTATAAAACGCCTTTTTCGTTGTTTACTTCCGATTTTGAGCCGTCTGTATATATGTTAGGGTTTGTCAATAGCTGAGGCATGGAATGTGATACCCATTCTGCGCTATCTGGAATTCTCGATTTAAAGTTGGTTTTCAAGATAGCCTCGATGAGGTGATCACTGTCCCTGTTTATGTCACGTACCATGGATTGCACGATTTCAAAGATGGGTTTATGTGGAACTTTTGTACCAGTGTGAATCCAGCTCGGACTGAGATTCAGTTTAAAATTACTGATATGTGTAGAAATAAAAAGTGCTTGTTATATGAATACCGCTATGAATATCAAAAACAAAACATTGGAAATATCTCTGGAATTGAAGAAAGATATAATCAATCTTGTATACTTAGAAGAATTGAAAGACATTTTCACATATTTAATCTTATCCAAGTCGTTAAAGTTGATGAAAAGCTAAGTAATCGTTTGCATATTAAGTATTGTGTACCACAGGGAATTGTTTCAGGACCGATACAGGGCACAAAGAAATGCTCTCCATTGGTCGCTGTTTTGTGAGAAAAGTTTTAGCGCTCTTCGTGACCTTCCAGTTGATGCTGCTTCTGTGAGGTTCCTTGTCTACCTATACGACGGTTTGTTTCCGGGTTCCAGTTCGTGGTCTACTTTGCGATGTTATTTTTGTAACTTCTTATTGCTTGGCTAATCCA
Organism: Dioctria linearis; assembly: GCA_963930735.1. NCBI lineage: Eukaryota > Metazoa > Arthropoda > Insecta > Diptera > Asilidae > Dioctria > Dioctria linearis. Next base: position 124,333 of record CAWVNZ010000807.1, read on the forward strand.
ATTTCAAACTCTTCTTCACATTTATTCGTCGATCCTGTCCAGGCTTGGGAGTCTTCAAAACTCTTCGTTTGAGACATGATCTTTCCAACGAATTTTTAGGATTCGGCGAAGATACCTATTGACAAAGGTATTCAATCTGCGTGTTATGCATTTAGTATGATTTTCCGTTGATAACAATTAGTAACATGATCGGTGAAAGTATACATCTTTGGCGAAGTAAGGAACACTTAGACAGTTACGGAAAAACAAATAAAAGTTTAATAAATAAAAATAAAATAATAATGTTTCCCCATTTTTGCTTCCTTTTTATTTGTTTATTTATTCAGATCTGTCTGCCGATATAGATTATTTTACAGACCAGCATATTTAATTTACAACAGCTCACTTCAGTAAAGTTCTGCTGAACTTGGATTAGCAAAATTATTATATCTAAATGTAGAAAATAATTTGATTGCTTAATGATACAATCCACAAATTAATGACTAAAATACTCATAAAGAGTTGATTTAAATTTTTCTCTATGAATTGTAAAATCGTTAAATACAAAATACGTATTAAGGTCTAAAATTCAATTTGAAAAAGCAAATGCATACGAACTATGTTCTATGTATGTGGAGCATACAGAAAATTTAGACAGCGAATTCGTTTCTCAGGTGCATAGAAGGAAATTAATGGCAAAAGCTCAGATGATTTTATTCTACATATGAAATAAAATATCTCTTACAAAAGTAGCACAGTTTGTGGGTGTATTTCCCATGAACTACAGGTACCGCCCTTGAACTGGTAATCGTGACGAAACATTTGTAGGGATCTGTGAATGCGAATAAAAGTCACTTTGAGCATTTGAAAGGGTTATAAAAAAGTTGGCGCTGATTCTCTGATTTATACGAAAAAGAAAAAATTAAAAGAACTGAAGTTAGTCTGCCATTGTTTTTGTAAGATCCGAAATATCAATAGCACCTTTTTGCATTTAAAGTAATATATAAACATTATTCTGACCGTCGCGTCGTTCTTTCGAATCAAATTTTTAAGTTTCATTGTCCGTCCGTCTTTATTGTAAAATTGTTGTTAAATCTTAACTCCTAAGAGAGCACCTTTATTGTCGATCAGTTGTGATTATTATTATTCAAGTTCCTGCCCCTGTGGGTGCTACATCCATTAGAAGATCTTAATTGAAATATTTAGAAGAAACGTCGAATTCCGCACAAGAAACAACTTGAGTTCTCCTCACTGAGTCAGGCATTCGACTACAAGTAACATCGTAAGTTCTCCTCACATTAAATGAGATTCAGGCATTCACTTCAAGAGGCAGACACTTATTCGAGAGTTTTGAGTATTACACTTCAAGTAACAGCAACCAAATTAAAGATGTGTGTTAGCGTCAAATCCTGCCCCATAATAAACTAAAAGTTCACTTCCCGTCTGGGCTCAAGAATTGATAAACACAAAAGCAAACATCTTGCATGGGAACATGAAATATTGTCACCACCGTCATAATTTGATTTATCTAAAGCAAAACGAGTAAACGACTTCTGAACAGACTCGATGAGATTAATGTGAACATCCTAAAAGGATGCTGCGTATTCAAGAACAGAGATCTTACAAGCGAATAGCACAGAACTTTTAGTGTGACTAAATCGTTAAAATCTTTGGAATTATGCTTCAAGAAGCCTATGTTGAGGAATGTTTTAGAAATAAATAGTTCAATATGTGGTATGAAAGACAGTTTTGGATTAAATATTACTTCTGGGTCTTCAACTTCTAAAACTATTGAAATAAGAATATAGTTGATTGTCGAACGGAAGCAATTAGATATATTCAGTTCGAAGTGCGAAACAGTCATTCAAGGAATCGGTTTTTGTATAAACTTAAAAATCATGAAGTAATATTAAATACTTGGAAAAGTAAAAATTCTTTACTACGTCTTAATGAAGAGCAGAAAAAAGTAAAGATCCTAAATGACAGACGTGAGGAACACCGTAGGTAACAGAAATGACTCCTATAAAAAAGACTGCCAATTTTCGTATATTACTTATGGTTGCTTAGCCCTAATGGGTAACCGGGGGTCAAATTAACCCCAATTGTTCCTTTAAACTTCTGGTAGGATCCCTTGTCGTGCAAAATGGTGTTGGACCGCCATCTACCAATAATCTGTCTAATCAAATATACTGCTGCGCTCTTAGCGTGGCTTGGGAATCATCAGTGTTCGTCTCGCGTTCATTCAAAGTAGGCATTAAAAAATCGTTGGGTTCGGTGACCCCGTATGACAGAAGTGTATTTTGGACTGAAAATAAAATTTTGTTTGCTGCTAATTATAAAAATTAATTTTCTTAACGTAAGCATGAAATTCCAAGAGAAATTATTTTTTCCAGGCGCAGTGGTTATATGTTTTTAATATTTGTTTTCAAATTGATTATATTCTACGCTTAAAACAGGTGCGGGATTTTTTATTAGAACAAGATGAAAAATTCTGTTTCCCATCCACTGGAATAACGCTGCTCTTCTACACTTCTTCTGCCACCTTCCTCTTACCATCATTCTACGAAGATTGTTGTTGGAAAGCCAAGCTGTGGCATTCGTTTATCACTTCTAGAAAAACAAACCGTTTACCGATGCGGATATTTTATGGTATGTATGTTGGACCAGGCTGCTGTAAATGCGCGAATTCTTGTTCAATGCTAGAAACTGAGAGCCAACCAACAAATAAAAGTAACCGCTCAGGATTGTTGATGCGAGTTATCTTTAGAAATAGTACGGCCGCAGTCGGAACAGAGGCTTACGGGGTTTCCGAATGATTTTAAAGTATGGAATTATTATGATCTTGAAAAAATGTTTTCCCGCTAATGGTGAAAGACAATATCAAACGCCAACTTTGTCAAATTTATAAAAGAACCAAGCATAAAGAAAACTATATACTTTTTTCCATCTTGTAAACGCCCAATATGCGACAAGACAAATATGTGCATTAAGTGTGCGGGCAAGGATTGAAGAAAATCAATTTTATTTCTACCCTTGCACTTTGGATCTTCAATATATATATATGCACTTTTTGAAATGGGCAATGTTGGAATGATTGTCGTATTAAAATATCAAGTTTGAAGAATAGATTCTTAGGGCCGAATTTACCAAGCCATTTAATTGAAACCTAATGCCGCTAGAGAGAGTTGGGACCCATTTGAAATAAAATTAAAGATATACATGCGTTGTTATAACACAAAATAGCCCTTTGTTGCAGGAGTACTAATACAGAAATGAAATGGCTTTCTGAATACGGCCCTTACAGATTTTTATCCTTCTCTTAACATTACCGATATTTTACAATATTTAAACAATTAATTTTAATTAAAGAGACTACAAAATCTCCTTCTAGGAGCCTTAAACAATACCAACATATTTTCTTTACTAATTTAGAACTAATTGTTGAAGTTTGAGAACACTTTTTGAAAGCTGGGGCCACATTGACCCTGCGTGACCGTAATGCGATTCTACTGAAGTATGACCTGTTGGGATTAAATAAGATTCAATTAACTACAAGAGGAATGAAATCCAGTACATTGCAGTTTATAATCTAAAAACGGAATATTAACTCTATATAAAGCCCCAGAAATTTCAATATAACCAATATCTACCTGGCATCTTATTCAATTGAATTAATCGCAAAATTGGAAAATATTTGCAAATAAGTGGTGCAAGATTTTTCAATATTAGTGGGAAACTATAAACGCCTTTACAATAAAACTAATTTTAGTATTCAATTAAGAATGCAATAATCTCGATATCTCACTCATTAGAGATTTTTATTTTTATTTTAGAGCAGGGGGACAGTAGACCCTATCCCAAGCACGGAGGCCATAGCCGCCCATTGTGCTGTCCTGCTAGAAAGCCATTCACCAAAACCTTCCTATCTTCTTAATGAAGCGCATCAGGTCTTGATGAGGCTGGTTTATCAGCTCATCCACAGATAGAAGGGCAGATGCTAGAGTAACCAGCCTTCACCGGGCGAAGGCCGGACATAAACACAAAAAGTGTTCGGTTATCTCCGGCTTTCTCTCCAGGCAGGACAGACACTCAGCACTGTAAACAACTACCATCCTTTTTAAATGAGTGTGAAGTGAACTGTGAGCGATGATGATGCCAACCACAATTCGACATTGTTTCCTTTCGAGCCTTTTTAGCAAATCGGAGTTATTCCCATTTGGCCCATTAAGAAACAGTTTTGTACACCTGCAAGTACTCAGGTTTGCCCATCTCTGCTGATGCTTTCAATGAACATCCACTTTGATGAGAGACCACTCGAGGTGGCAACGCCTACCGTGGGATCTCGCCCGAGGAACGGAGAATCAGAGCCAGTCCTAGCAAAAAGGTAAGCGCTCTCATTTCCCATGATACCCATGTGACCAGGAACCCACAGAAGGGACGCCTTGTTGTGGATACACAACTTATCTACAGACGACTTGCAATACCCCAGTAACTTAGATGTTATCCAAGGGCCACTCAAAGCCATCAAGGCTGCCTGACTATCCGAAAGGACAGTAATGTCCTTCCCCTTGATTTGCATATCTTGGTAACTTAACTGCCATTGATATGGCGCAGACTGCAGCCTGGAAGACAGTGGTGGGAATATTCCATCCCAACCTCAGGCTCAGAAAAGTAGACACCCACCCCAGATCCTTCATTAGTGAGAAAACCATCGATTAAAATTTATGGAACGGACCGGGGAAGGCTCTATAAGGCACTTTCCTCAGTCCACGATTCGATTACAGAATAGCTGACAGAGAAACGACGCCCGAAACGAAGCTCAGGTAACATCACGTCACGTGGCGTACTCCCCAGAGGGTTTTCGAAGTCCAGCCCATACGCCAGAGAGCAATGATAAGAGCCAGTCTAGCCGTCCTCCCAACATCCCCATGAGCGCAATCTGCACGCAACCCTTTTGGCATCAGCCTCAATGACAAGAGCTAGGGGTGGCAGATTAAGTAAGACCTCAAGAGCAGTAGCAGCCGTAGATCTTATGGAGCTCGTAATTCTCAAGCCGGCAAGCATTTGCAGGCCCGCCAGATTCCGGATCGCAGTCACCACAAGTGCCCTCGGCCACCATACACAGGAGGCATATGTAAGCATGGGTCTAGTGATCCAGGTGTACATGCATTGCACAGCCCTCGGTCTCATGCCCCATGTGCAGCCAAAGGCTCTCCTGCATTGAACGAAGATACTCGTAGCCGCATTAACTTTTTCCTCTACGTGCAATCGCCATGTCAGTTTCAGGTCGAGGAACATTCCAAGGTGCTTGACATGAGGAGAATGTTGCAGAGTGTGTCCAAAAAGCTTTGGAAGAACAAAGTATCCACGCTTATGTCTTCTAGAGAAGAGCACCAAGCTGGGCCTTGTTACGTTTACTGTCATATCATGACGGGCGCACCAGTCCTCAACCATATTGAAGCCTCGTTGCATGAAGGCACAGCCAACAGTCATGCTGTGCCTTGAAATGAGCAGATGGATGTCATCCGCACACGCTTCACATGAGAATCCCACGTTTTTCAGCATCGAGATGAGTGAGTCAACCAACATGCACTAGAGTACTGGAGAAAGTAAAAGTACGCCACCTTGCGCGCAGCCACTCTCCACCAACACACTGAGAGTGGTTCGGCCGTCCACCGCCACACTTAAGTATCGTCGTCTTAACATTTGGTCGATATATCGCACTACAGTGCGGTCAACACCATGTGGACGAGCTGCGTCACATAGCGACTCGAGGGTGGCCCTGTCAAAAGCCCCCTCGATATCTAGAAAGGCTCCCAAGGTAAACATCCACGATCCCGTCCCCGCTCAATGACAGTAACTATTGAATGGAGAGCCGTCTCCGTAGATCAGCCCCTCTGGTAAACATGCTGTGAGGTATTTAAGGGAGAAGTCTTTAGGGCTACTCCATTGATTTATTCATCGACAAGCCTCTTCAGGCATTTCAAAAGGAATATGGAGAGGCTAATGGTTCAAAAACTCTTCGGATCCATATAAGAAACCTTACCAGGCTTCGGAACGAAGACAACTTTGACCTTCCTCCACACCTCGGTGACATATCCAAAAGCGATACATGTCCTGAAAATGCAATCGATGTATGCAGCCAGTACAACGCTCTCTGCCTTAAGAAGAACCGGCAGAATACCGTCTGGCCGAGAAATTGAAATTGACCATTTCACTTTCTCGAGATCAACTACCTTGGCAACTGTGGACCAATCACCACTAGTGCATTGAGGTAGGGGATATTCGCCACACAACTGCAGATCTTCTTCAAGCCTACGGTCTGGGAAATGCATCGAGAGGAGAAGTCTACAGGTTTCTTCTTTCGATGCCGTAAAGGAGCCATCTGGCCTACTTTGAACACTCAGCCTGGCCGACGGGTCACTCCTAAGCACCCTGAGCAGCCTAGCCGTCAAGCTCCTCATTAGAGATACTCTCTACGACAATTCGTTATAGCTTTTTTTTTTAACTCGGATTTATAATTTGTGTGATAAAAGAAAGAAGATAGAGATTAAAAATTTTGTAAAGAAGGTGGAAGTGATGTTGTGCATTGATTTAAATTCGAGTAATAAATGTAGTTAGAATCATGTCTAGTACTTAAACTAAGGTTGCATAATGCCATAAAGACATCGTCATAATCCAGCGAAAAGAACCCGATATTTAGGGGAAACAGGAGATGTATCTGATTTGTGCGAACTGGTAGCGTTGCAATTATCAGCATGGGTACCACAGCCGTTTTAAAAATACTTTGGAATAAGATCACGTATACAGTTTGTAAATTATGGAATTTTGTATTATTACCCTCGAATACATTAGGATGACCTGCAGATTGACCCATATTATTAATATAAGATGAAAAAGCATACTGATGATCCCACCGACCGCACGTATTGTATATTCAAAAATCTATGTAAGAATTCATATAATTTTCTCAAACCCTTAGATTTACTAAGCCATTAGGATCTACTATTAATAGAGCTCATCTGACTTACGTTTAGTATTCCTCAATTTTGAGAGACCATCATTGAACCAATTTCGTGTGCTTATTTAAACACGTACGTTTGATAGGAATGAATTTTAGTAAACCCTCATAGGCCGCTTCGATTAATTTGCTTTAGGCTTTCTGAAAATCATTGGATATGCTAATAAAAAAATGCCAATTAATATTAGAAAATAAATGAAATTATCATAATCAGCACAAATAAAATTAAGTGTACGACTAGAAAGCTGTCCAGCTGTCTAGCGAAATCACAAAATGACAAATTTAATCTAATTGCTTTGTCATGGATATTTTTTGACATATTAACACGGAATATAAAAGTATGTATGACCCGGATCTGTTGCGAGATTTTGTCACTTGAAACTTAGTCAAGTTAATATGTAGTACATAGAGTTTTCAATACCTGCCTAATGAATATTATACCTTATTCAGTTCTAATACATAGACATTATCAATAATCCAAGCATTTTTTACGAATACATAAAAGTCGAAAATATCAACACCATTTAGGATTTGGTGCCTCTTATTGCAATTTGGAGACTTAAATTTCAACTTTATTTCTCTTTTTCAAAAGTGCTCTTCATTGTGACGCTTTCCCATTATTTTAATTTCAGGATCAATAGGGTTTCCTGAAGTACCCCTATTAATCTTTTCATGTCTCACTTTGATACAACATATTAAACTTTTTTCTCGAACAGTTTTCGTTACTTCAATCGTCATCTTACAGGTGTTTTCCTTTGGTTTTAATAAAAGTCGTACAAAGAGAGTAGATATTGGAATAAATTTTGCAAAATATCGACAAAATACAACACCACAGGCCCCCAAGATGATAATTAATCATGCAGTTACTCATCTTCAGTGTTAAATTATTTTCGCTGATTTACATAATATGTTTGTACGAGTATATAAAATTAGAAAGAGTATCCAATTTTTGAAGAGCAATTGATCAAGCTTTGTAGCCGAAATTAATAGGTTTGGCTCTCCTAAATTATTTACATGGATGCTGTTTAATAATGCTATTTAAAATATTTGTTCACACATTTGTCAATTAGAAACAATAGACTCAATTGAAACAAATTGAATAAACTGCGTTTTTCGTAATAAGTGGTCTGATCTTGCAATATTTATCTCTAATATTCCAATTGGAAAAATTATTTGAAGTCTGTCTGTAGATTTAGATTTTCCCAGTACATAAGCAACAGATTAATCCTCTAAAATTTAAAATTCCTCGGCACCAATGTTAAGTCTTTTGCATTTTGCTTAGAGTATAATTCTATGTCAAATTCTACTTTTAATTGCACCATTGTTTAGATCGATGACTTCATTTTAGTTATTCACTCAGTTCTTCTGAATGACGTTTACATGATCTTAAAGCTGGCTGTAAGAAAAATTAAATCGGATCCATTTCTTTCATCGTGTCCCTGAAAATGGAACATTCGGTGGTGAAAAAATGTAGACTACATTTGGCGAATTTCTATGGTCTACTGGCACCGATATTATTTATTTATTCACAAATAATTAAAACAGCTGAAATTTGTATATATAACTCAAGTCCTTAATAATAATAAAATAATTATTGAACTTGCATTAGGATTTTGCCCCTCTTTAACTTTACTACTTAAAACATGGACAAAACTAAGAGTAAAAAAAAAGAAATAAGAAATACCACCAAAGGCGCGGATTCACGGTATTTCTTTACATTTAGGAGAGTTGAGCTGATGCAATTTTTCTTTGTAAATTGTTTATATGCCAATAACTGCAGATATCTTTTTCGATATCTTGATAAAAGTGGGAACTTGCTTAAATTTGTTTTCTGAATTTAGATAAATTTCTCTTACACTTTTCAAGTCATGTTGCTTATAGATAGATCACATGATCAGTGGGAGTTGCACGAAGTTGTAATTAATAAATAATCCAGGATATTTGGCCCCAAATTTGATAGGTCAGATCGTTATTTGTCATTTTAGAGCTGGGCTGTGTTCATAGTGGCTTAATTCATGATGATGGCCACTTTGTTTCTTTTCTTTTGCGCTCAGCGAGATATTTTTTTTTAAGGTTGCACTGCTGATTTTTTTCGGAGATTTGGCAACTCTTTTTGTCGGATTTCGGATTTTAGCGTTCCGTACAATGAAGCTATATTCCATGCCACTGCTTAATATCGTTTCCGAACATCTTCCTAGTTATTTTTTGTAAATTTTTGTTCTCAAGCGGACAGACTGTCACATACAAAAGACCATCGAATTTACCAAAAGAAGTGAAACTGAAAGTCGCAGTATCAATGGTTTGCATAATAACGGTCCCATAATCATGCAGCACTCATCTTATGGAATATATTCTAGGATTCTCTGTATTTTGCCAGCCGAGATATGAAAAGCGTTCCATTACTTACCATCTGCGGACTGTCCTAGTACATAACTGAAAACCAAACGTTTGACTAAATATAAGAATTATCCTAGAAAACGGGAGCTGTTTTTCTAAGAAAATCCTCAAAATGCGTTAAGGAAAATGATGACGAAAATTGTCATATCCTGCAAAATTTTCATAAAAGGAGACCAGAGAAAATTCCTAATCGCAAACTAAGAGAATCGGAATTTTGCGTGTTTCTTAACTTACTTACTCTAATTGTGTCCTATATAGGTATTAAAAATTGTAACTGCCTATTATGACGTGGAATTCCCATAATTTTAGATAGTACCTACTTTTCACAAGGATGCCCGCGGCAGTTATGATATATAGGTAGTACAAATATCGGATTCGACAAAAAACAAATTATATGGATTCTTGGCATTGCCGCCATTAAACTGTGTGCTATCAAGTTCGATGATTTTATCCTCGTTTTATTTTGTCGGTGATGTAAAACTCACATTAAAGAGGAATTTAATGAGACCATATCCGGTGATTAATGACATGGAGCTTTTCAATTATCATCTCTCGTATGCAGGAAAAACCATTTTTTTTTAAATAATGAGTGCAGGAGTTGGAGGATATTTATGAATACGTTCCATTTTTATCCTAAAAATGCACAGAAAATTGTCCAAGCAATTTATGTTTTTTTTTTATATATAATTTCGTACTAAAGTTAAGTCCTACTAATTACATGGATCATTACGAAAATGGTACTATGATCCGCGGGTTTTAGCATGCGAAGTAATTCAAGATGGTACGTCGTTAAATTTATACTTAGACACTTTAAAAAATTATTTAGTTGGAAAATTTTTCTGTAGCTACTAAAAAAATACATAAATATGTACCTTGTACGCAATGGAGAGGAAATATTTTCGGTGTAGTCGAGATAAGCCAAAAATTGTTCAAAAAACCCCCACCTAGGTTTTTGTGATTTTTTTACTTTTTTGCTTATTAGACACACTATAAAGATAATTTATGTCCAAAATGATAGCAAATCTTCCAGGGTTTATTAAAAATAGCGAGCCCATCACACAATTTTTCTGGGTGTTAACGGATGTCAATCAAAGTGTAAAAGTTGGAAAGCATTTCATAATTGTTTTCAAATTTTACACTGTCTCTCGTCACAATGCATGATAAACGAAGCATTTCTATGCAATATTTAGAATCCCCGTAATGTTATCTTTCAACCGCACCTAACTCCCAAACGAAAAATCTTACAAGCGGGCCCCCTCCAACCCGTAGAACAATTTTTGGTTTATCTTGATGATAGTTATTATCCTGTTTAAAATTTGCCTATCCATTTAGGACAGTTTTAAAAATTAATTTAGAAATTATAAAAAACTTAATTCCTATATTTAAAAAAAAACCCCCCCGAAATATCCCAGAAAACTTATATATGGTCTTAGCTGCTATGACATACTCGTACTACATTCTTCAGAATAACACCAATTCAAAGCTTAGATATGAAAGGCCTTAATTATTTTACCCCGAAATTTTTAGGAAATATTAAATAAGTACTGGTACAAGAAACGTAAAAACATTTATTCAGTTGCAATCGTATTACAAAAATAATTAAATTTTCCTATCTTACTTGCATTTTGAATTTGAAAATCCTCAACAAATTATTTCATTTTCTTTTAGTTATTTTATTTCCAACTAATTTGCAAAGAAATGAACTTCTCAAATTGCAAATTTTTACAAATTTCGAGGGTGCGATGCCGCACTAATTTTTAAATGTTTGCACAATAAAACCTAATTTCCTTTGTGCATTTATAAATCCAATTTCCTTGAAAGTGATGTAGTCTCTACATATGAATCTGATGTGCTGTTTTTTTTCAGTGTATTTTCTTCATAAGCCAATCATAAGGATATTCTGCAATTTGATTATCATAAAATTCTTTCTCAATGAACAAATCAGGGAGATTTCTATATTAGTAGATATACTAAAACAAATACTAAACATTTATTTTCATTATCCTTAGTCGACTGGTCTTTAGCTTTTTAGTCACTACTTCATAAAAACATAAAGTTTTCGTTAAATTTGCAATAACTCAATTCAGGACTGGACTGGGTCTTCAAACCAGCTCGGGTAAATGACGACGAACCAGCCCCTAAAGGTCTCCAAAAATGACAAACGTTCCAAATTATTAGGCTGATTTACTATTGAACTGAGCATAAGGATAGCAAGACAGTTCTCTGTGAATATTATTAAATGATAGATAAAATTAGATCTTTTCATAGAATTTTCAAATTTAAATAAAGAAGAGGAAGCAAGAAATTTATACAGGAAATATGTGTATGCACAAAATGTGTGTAAGAGCGGTTGACTCCTTTACCCTTGAAATGAAAACTAAAACAGGGTTTCCATGTGGAAACCGTATCCGAGGGACCAACAATTTTACTCGTGAAGCAGAGCTGTAACAAGATGAGCCAAGTGAAGTGAGGCAAATGTTGAAGAGGAGGCACACCACCCTTATAAAAAAACAATATATTGCGGGTGAAAAAAAATATAATCAACATTTGTGTCTTTGATAAATATAAATTGTTTGTTCTTGATTTGAATTTACCTGCTTGACAAGGCTGAGGTTGATTTATGATCTACACATGGGAGAAAATTCTGCCAGTGCTACAAAATTTGCTTAAGATGTGGATATACCATCAACAAACGGTAAAGAAACAAGAACAAGAAAAAAAAAGATGGGACTCACAAGCTGATGACCCCAGTATTCCCACGAATCAAAATCTTCCTATACCAATTTGTGAATCGACTGATCTGCTTTTATTCTAACTGACGTGGAGGAACGAAATTTTGGAATAAGTTAAAAAATTACCTTTGATGTACAATGGGTCAAGAAAGATTTTCGAATGTAGCTATTTTGTAAACCGAATAAGAAATGACAAGCATTCCTAATTTCAAGAATATTATAAGTTAGTTCGCGGCGACAAAATCTAGAAAAGTCCATCTACAAAATCTTTCAAATAACTCTATCGAACTGATTCATCTCAATATTTGTAAATGTACGTTACTCGCAAAAAATTAATATCAACTAATTATTTTTTAAGTACTATTATTCTCAGTATCAATTCTCCCTCAAACTTGTTCAGTCAGCTGATAGACCACGTCACGTTAGTTAAATGTGGTTAAATTAAATTTATACATTTGGCTCATGGGCCTAAACGAGTCCTTATGTTTCTGCGTGAAGGAACTGAGGAACGAAGTGAGCTCTGAAGCCCTTCTCCTCTGCTCTTAATTTTTTTTCAAAGCTTTCGTAACCGCTTTTTCAGTTACTTATATGGCGCTATATAGTACAATAAAAAACTTTGATTTTTCCCAGTTAGAATTTTATTTTAGTGGCCGGTACTGACAGTATTACCGTATCGTATTAGTAACACTGGAAATTTGTCATATGTAAAGGCTGACTGTAATATACTATTGTTTGTATGTATGTATGTATTGGTTTTTTTTAAAAATTAGAAAATAAGGAAAAACTGTTTTGCAATTTCGAATTTGTTTTAAAAGTAGACATAAGTATAGCAGAACTTTGAAAGTCTTGTTGAACCCATTTGATAAAAAACACATTTTCCATATATTTTTCGATATAAAAATTATATGATGCTAAAAATAATGCCAAATGTATAAAAAAAAAGGTGAATGCCTTTGAAGACACGAGAATGCCAACTTAGCCAGATATAATTCTATCTAATACTCACAAGCTATTTTGGCTCTGCATCCTGTCAGTGTTTATAAGTTGTGGGACATTTCTGAGTATATTTTAAACTCATAGCTCTCGTCCCATCACAGCCGGTACGTTCGACCAGAGTCTTTGATAAATATCTGTGTTCCGATTAACGCGAAGGCCACTGGCCCATTGAGCTAGCGCCCAATCGCCCGTCTTTCTAGTTCGACTCTGACCCCATGGAAATCTAGTAAATTTTTCCGAGTTTATCATGGGCAGTACTGTCGCTTTCTAATATTCGCTTCGAATTTCGTGGTGACCTTCAAAATGTATCGTGAACTATTTAGTGATTACTTCTATGATGTTTCTATAAATCAGAGGCACCAATTGTAATTTTCATTTCAGTTTGGCCGTTATTTTATGATGTAAGGAATTGAGAAATCACACCAAGAATTTAGAGAGTCAGTTAAAATTTAGGCTAATCTTATTGGTCTTAACAAAATATAATCAAACGCTCTTATAAAAGAATATTTACACGATAAGTAGTGGCAACTGTAATATAATTAAAATTGGTCTAAGACGCATTCTTACGATACCCTATACGCCCTCATGTAATTTCGTATTGTCACCCCTCTGTGCAAGTTTGATTATATTAAAGTGGCTTTTTGCATCTATTTTTAGAACGGTTTTTCGCACACTAAAAATAACTATAACCACTTTCATAGGATTTTATATTCTGTAGCACTTTTCTGTAGAATAAAAACGTCTTTTCATAGCATATTTTTGTATAGCAACACCAAAAAGGAGTTACCAGATTTTGTCGTTTTCTGAAATTGAATTTGGCGTTTTTCTAAGAATGCTGTGTACAAAATTAAAGCTCTCTATGTCGATCGATTTTAATGTAATATTCAAAACCTGCCACGATTTACCGAATTGGCAGAAAGTTGTTTTCAAATTACATTTTCGTCGTCCAAATGTAATATAATCATTTTTGCCATTTTTGAATCTGAAGCCCTTCACCGCACTCCACGATTCATATGGACACTTAATTTACATGAAGAATTTTTAGAGTGGGATGTAATCTACCCCAAAAGCTTAGTTTACCCATGGATAATACCAGAACCATTATTGCACTCATCTCTCTAGAGATTAGTAGACCCTATAGATTTCATCTTGGATATAAATATCAGATCTTATTTTTAGAACTAACACCACGGATTTACAGTAACGGTAAGATTATTATTTTGTTTTGATTACTAATGAAAAGCAACAGCTTCTAGCTCGAACTAATTACACATTCGTCCAGCCCATGGCTAAACGAATTTCAGTTCGGGCCCCACTGACGCCCACCGATGTCCTAGACATTCCCATTGATAAGATATAAAACCATTGCGATACTGTGCATAATATGCGAGTGGTGGTATTTCTTTGGCGTCAATCTCACCTAAATCTTGAGCCTAAACTTCAAAGCGTTTTGTCAAGAAATAAATCAATTTCGCTATCTGTGCTATAAGTGCAACCAAGCAATATAAGGGAAACAGGCTGCCTTTCGCGCCTATCAACTGCATCCATGTCCACAACTGCTACAAGTCTACAAGAATGCACGGAGCACTTGTAAGTCAATTATCCAGAGGGAAAAATTTCTTTTTGACCAGAGTGTCCGACAAAGAATCTTGGCAAGCTACAAAGGGAGCAAAGCTTTCTGGTATCTGGTCAAAACCAGCAGGAAAAACTTCAGCAGTTCCTCCATACATTCACTACTTAATAATGATGAAGTGATTGTGGACTCCCTGGATAACGCTCATATTTTAGCTGCTAGATTCGCTTCAAATTGTCGTCTTCCACCCACGTCACAGACACCTGGTTTACATCTCCCATCAGGATGTGTACAAGAGCCAATATACGTCCGTACGAGGGATGTGTTCAAGGTCCTTAAGGGAATCAACGTGTCCAAAGCCGTAGGTCCTGATGGTTTTTCGCCCCAGTTAACTAAAAGCTGCGCCTCATCCTTGACTAATCCTCTGCGCAAACTATTCAACTTGTCTTATTCGACACCAAAAGGGTGAGGGAAGTGATTCCTCAAATTATCGACCAATTGCAACCACTGCGATTTGAATCTATCATGAATTCCAAAATAATGCAGTATCTAGAAACTCAGCATCTCATTAACGATCGCCAATATGGCTTCCGAGCTGGACGTTCATCTGTAGACGTGCTGGCTTTTCTTACGGAACGTTGGAACCGTAGTCTTCACACTTT
This sequence comes from Dioctria linearis, assembly GCA_963930735.1. Lineage (NCBI taxonomy): Eukaryota > Metazoa > Arthropoda > Insecta > Diptera > Asilidae > Dioctria > Dioctria linearis. The sequence goes on from CAWVNZ010000807.1 coordinate 139,693, forward strand.
TGGTGAGTTCAAAATCGTTGCCCTAGATATTTCAAAGACCTTGGATAGAGTCTGGCATCCAGCCCTTTTAGCTAAACGTAAAGCACTTGGTCTCTTCTCTCCTCATTGTATTATGGATTGAAAGTTTCCTACTTAGTCGCCAAATATGTGTTGTATTAGATGGCGTTACACCTGAACCTCATCCCAAAAATGCCCGTGTGCCTCAAGGCTCTGTTATCTCTCCATTTTTAATTTAATTTTCATTAATAATCTGCTTTCCCTTACTTTCAATCTCCCATCCATAGCTTCGCTGATGACAGTACCCTTGATTTGGCTTACTCCTTTGACACTCTTGCTGACTCCAGAGGGAATGCCGTATGTGTTAAACGATATTGCATGATAAGATCATTCAATTACGATCTTGCCAATACCCTCGCATGGGGTAAAGTGAATCGCGCCGAATTCAATGCATCTAAATCCCAAAGCTGTCTTATTTTATTAAAACAAGATCATAATTTAGCCACTCCCGTTTCCTTTGATGGAGCACTGATTTACGATACACCGTCTTTATTCATTCTTGGCATTAATATTTCCAGTAAATTAAAGTAAGCAGATCACATTTTATCTGTTGCCAAAGAAGCATCGAAATATCTTGGATTTCTGAAAAGTTGTAAGAAATATTTTAGCCCATCAAATCTAACGCTCCTCTACAATTCCTATAGCAGACCTAGAATGGAATACAATTCTCACATCTGGGCCGGGGCTGGTCGCACAGTGTTAGCTTCATCGGATATTGTCCAAAAGAGAGCCTTCAAGCTCACTGGTGATATGGCAATAACTTGTCATATCGACTCATTCGAACACCACCGCAATATTGGATGCCTTTCGCTCCTTTATCGCTATATGCATGGTCAATGCTCCGATGAAGTATCTACATACTCTGATCCCTTGTAGAATGATTTCTGCACGCAATACTCGCATTACAAATTTCACACATCCTTGTACCCTTAAAATTACTTTCGGGCGTACAGTAAAATTCTGTGGTGCTTTTTTATCCCGAACAGTGCGAATGTGGAACAGTCTACCATCTTCTGTCTTTCCTCCAGTATATAATTTGGGAAAGTTTAAGAGTGACGTACATCAACACCTACGCCGCTCTACTCGCATTCCACAATTCCTCGCCGTATCTCCTTCCTGCCACGCTGTGCTTTGCATCATAGGGTATCCCCTGAGCTTGGCTTAATAATATAAAAGAAATGAAAAAAAAATTCGAAGATATGATATTGGACCTATTTGTAGTCAATCGGTTTTCATCAAGCTTTCCTGCTTAGACCAAGATATTGGCTAAAATCCTCTCAAGTATTTTTTGAATTTTTTGTGTTTAAGCTAGAGCAACTTAAATGCTTATGGGAATAAATTACTACCAAGTGCTTATTACTTTTAAAAAGCCTAAAACCCATTAATTATCAAACAACATTGTTTTCTAAGATTTATAAAAGGCTCGTGTTAATACATTAAAATATTTTACCACCAGGACCAGAGGCTTTCCTAATTGTATCTTTCTTCTCCACACAACTTAAGTGAGCTTTTATTCCTATGATAAATGTGTTTCGGGGTTGCTACAACTTTTCCCCTGTATAGAGACATTCTAATGTATACTTTTCCAAAAGTTTAATTTCCTTCTACTTATCCATTACAACAACTTTAACCATTAAACAAAACTTTCTTAAGATAATTGAACCGTTAAGTGGAAAGAAAAAGAAAAAAACATTTCCCCCTTTTATGCTTAGCACCATTTATTTAGTTCTGCTTTTTGGGATAAGAAAAATAAATAAAATTATAAGACAAAGCTCCGTAAAGCTTTTCCAGTTAGTTTGAAAGTAAGAAAGAAATCATCCTAAAATTTTGATACGGAAAAATATCTATCTTTTATCTCTTGCTTCTCAGCAATATTATAACTCAGGTTACACACGCGATCTAAGTCCTCATACTTTTGGGGAATTTATAATACAAGATATTTTCGCGCTCAGGTAATTTATAGGGTGTTGATGTTATATCCATCGTAATTAGATGAAAGTATAGCGATTGTTATTGAAAAATTTTGAGGCGTAATAAATGTGGCTAAGTAGGATTTATAACAATGAATTAATGTGCAGAAGTGTCAAATTGGGTGACTTTTAGTTAATATAAAAAAAAAAAATTAAAAACAAAGTAATATTCTTATTTCTTCTTGTATAAAAAATAATTGATTTTTGCAATAATGAATATTTATAAGAAATATTTATTGAACAGGTCTCCTTGTTCGCTCTGATAGCCTTCTGATGGTTGCAGTCTCAAGTTTTCTAAGTTACAAACCAAAATAATAATCTTTTTAATTTAATGGACACACCTATAATATTGCCGCTGCCTTGTTCGACGTACTCAATATTTACGAGGTCAAATAGCAGTAGCGTCGATAATATTCAACATTAAACAAAGGGGCTCGCTTAATTCTTGTGGCACCTAGCGGTGCACAACTACGATATAAAAAGCTATTGGAGTCAAGAGCAAACTTGACTTTCGATCTTTTAGTTCTTAGACAAATGATTTACACTAATATTCCAAGTCTTAAGCAATTTCCTTATGTTGATGTTGGCTTAGCGTGGCACAGGCAGGACCGTTAAGTAAATACTCTTCTATATTTGAATGAAATAGTATAGACGTAGCTGAGAACAAAAGTAAATGTTTCCCAGAGTTGAAAAATGGTATTGGCTTGGCGTAGAGCCTGTTAATCCCTTTTATAATTTGTTACCTATATTTTACTGTATTTCAGATATGTAATGCATAAGGTCATTTAAGTGAATTTAAAATGATGTTCAATATTCGCTTGTGTAGCAGTATATACGGCACAGGAGTATTTTTATGGCATTGTATATTGTCATCCATAAAATTTTGAATTACTTAAAATAACATTATGAGAACGTCGAGTAGATTCCCTACTCAACACAGTATACACGTTAACTACAGCTTATAATTGATTTGCTAATATCCGGATACCCAGAGCTGCTGACTATCCGATTCTTGAAACTCTGATTTCGAATAAACAAAAGAGATTCAAAATTTTCTCCCGATTGTATTGTGCCATTGAGAAAATGTCATGAAATTTATATTTTCCCAATGAAACATTGCAATTTTGAAGTTTTTTTACTTAGTTTGGATCTGCATAGTTTAGATGCGAAGCCGGATAGTTTGGATTCAGATCCAGTTAGTTTTGATCCGGATAGTTTGGATCAAGATCCAGATAGCTTAGATTTGAACAAAGATCCGGATAGTTCGTATCCGGTTACTAGGATCCGAATTATTCGCATACCCGAATTTGAGAAATCGGATCCTAATTATTCCCGATAATCCGGATACCTTCAGATTTATTTAGAATCCTCCAATCCAATTGAAAAGCCTCCCTTTATCCGTCTCAAATTGAACTGGAGGATATCTATTTAAAAAGATGATGCGGGTTATCCTATTTTTATGTTGTTGGATGGCATTTCCCAGTGAAACATGCAATTTGTAGGAAACCTTCAACCTTCTTTGCTTAGTCGTGAACCAAATAGTTCTGTTTTGAATTAGGATCCGGATAGTTCTGATCTTGTTCGGATAATTCAATCCCGGATCCGGAGGGCTAAATAATCCTCTTTGTTTCCTGAAGTACAAAATCTATTCCAGAGATTACTTAGCATATTTACATTTTTTGATCTTTGATATTAATTTGGCTGCTTACTCTGACACAGTTAATAAAATCTAACCATATTAGGGCACAAAATCTAAGTAGCACTGAAAATTTCAAAATTCGGCCCGGAAGATTGATGGTAAGCCAATCTTTCTGGGACTTGTTGAAATTGAAAACAATGGGCCTAATACAATCTGTAATATTTGTAACTTC